>QODF01000060.1:1801937-2003428 GCA_024372805.1 Oostethus manadensis | reverse complement strand
TTCAGCTTGACAGCAGCCCTAACCCCCGGTGTCCACCATCGGGTTCGGGGCTTGCCACCACGACTGGCACCGACCACCTTGCGGCCGCAACTACAACTGGCTGCCTCAGCAATGGAGGCACGGAATACGGCCCATTCGGACTCAGGCGAAGCTCTGCCGGAGATGTGAGTTGAAGACTCGACGAACGGGAGACCCAGCACACCCTCACTACGCGTTTGGGTCTGCCAGGTTTGTCCGGCATCCTTCCCCGCCATCTAATCCAACTCATCACCAACTGGTGGTCAGTTGACAGCTCAGCCCCTCTCTTCAGCCGCGTGTCTAGAAGATGCTGACGCAGGTCTGATGATACGACCACAAAGTCGATCATAGACCTGCGACCTAGGGTGTCCTGGTGCCAAGTGCACTTATGGACATCCTTATGTTCAAACATGGTGTTTGTTATGGACAAACTGTAATTCACACAGAAGTCCAGCAGCTATTCACCGCACGGGTTCAGTTCAGGGAGGCCGTTCCTCCCAACCACACCCCTCCAACTCACACTGTCATTGCCCACATGGGCGTTGAAGTCTCCCAGCAGAACTATGGAGTCACCAGCTGGGGTGCTCTCCAGAACCCCTCTGATAGACTCCAAGAAGGCTAGGTACTCTGAACTGCCGTTCGGCGCAAACGCACAAACCACAGTCAGGACACTTTCCCCAGCCCTAAGGCGTAGGGAAATAACCCCGTCGTTTACTGGGGATGACTCCAACACAGAGGCACCAAGCCGGGGGGCTAACAATAAGCCCACACCAGCTCTCCGCCTTTCCCCTGCGGCAACTCCAGAGAAGAACAAGGTCCAGCCTCTCTCAAGAAATTTGGTTGCAGAGTCCAAACTGTGGGTTGAGGTGAGTCCGACTATATCTAGTCGGAATCTCTCCGCCTCTTCCACAAGCTCGGGCTCCTTCCCCACCAGAGAAGTGACAGTCCATCTCCCAAGAACCAGATTTGGCCGCCGAAGACCAGGTCGCCCGGACACCCGCCCTCGACCACTGCCCAAATCACACAGCACCGGACCCTTATGCTTGCCCCTGCAGGTGGTGGGTCTGCGGGGGGGAGTTTCCATGTGGCTTCTTCGGGCTAGGACCGGCCAGGTCCCACGGGTGAAGACCTGGCCACCAAGCCTGCGAGCCCCTCCCCCAGGCCTGGCTCCAGGGTGAGGCCCCGGTATCCCACGTCCGGGCAAGGTGCTGTCACTCCTCTTGGTTTTTCTCATAGGGGTCTTCTGAATCACTCTTAGTCTGGCTCGTCACCTAGAACCTGTTTGCCTTGGGAGACCTTACCAGGGGGATAAAGCCCCCGACAACATAGCTCCTAGGATCACTCGGGCACTCAAACCCCTCCACCGCAGTAAGGTGGTGATTCACGGAGGGGATAACTAAATAATAAACAAAACTAAATCAAGGTAAAAATCAAGCACACACGACTGAAAATCTATTTACCTAACACTATTTTCTTGAAGAGCAGCACAGTATTTGAATCACACGTTAACCTTGCTATTATGAGCAATAAGGGATTGCATTCAAAGACACCATGTATCTTAAGTTGAGTTCACATGTTTTTAGTTTTTTTTCTGGGATTTCGAGCATACTTAAATGAAGCAAATTGTACTTCCGCATGAAGTAAGTAATACAAATAACAGCTTTTTTTCTCCTTAGTCTTTCTGTTTATTTAGACCGCATATTAGAGGTTGTTGCACTGTTCAGAGTGTCCCTGAGTGCATCTCACTGTAGAGACAATGAGAAAGTCCCATTCCAAGGATGAATGGAATAGTTTCAATGTTTGTTTGTGAGATGGAGATACATATATGGTGTTGGAATTGCACTGCTGTTGATGCGTTCAGGCCAGAATAAATGTATAAAAAAGCGCCAGACTCAGTATGACTCTGCGGGGAGCTACACTGTGCCGCCATGGTCTGTCTTCGCACATGATTATCTACTATCCGTCATCTATCGTCATCGTAGAAAAACAACACCAGCTGAAAAAAACATCCAGAGGTAAATGGATTTGACAGGACTTTTTTCATTTCTTTTGTGCTTCATGCTCCTGTTTCTGTATCACAACCAAAAGTGGCAGCTCTTGCGATAGAGAATTCAAAATACTTTAAAACAGACACAGAGAACAAGAATTGTCTATAACACTGAATGTTACTAAATGACTCAGGGAGGAAGGTAACACTGCAGAATAAACATCCTGTTCACTACCATTGAGACCTCAATTGCAGCAGAAACACATTGCCTACAAATACCTTGTTCTGGTTTGTTCTATTCTCTGAAAAACAAATGTTGCGTGTGGAATTTAAAAATTTTGTATCTGCACGTGTTTTAATAAAATGTATCAATATATTACATGGAAGAATTAAATTAGTAACTAATTAATCAGGAGTTGAACTCGACCCCTTAAGTACCACTAGACCATCAATGACACTAAAAATCCAGAATATGCATAACTAAATATGCAAATGCTATATCATGGAATTATTGGATTAAAATCAGAGCATCGGACTTGTGCCATAAAAATACACAGTTTACAAACTGCCTTGGGCTTTTGTTCCACGTGTTGTTAGAGTCCCACATGAAGGTATTATGTGTGGAGGGGGTTCACTCAAAGTTTGCAGAAGAGATTATGCAGCAGCCTGCGAGGTGCCATGCACAAGGTTATGAGCTAATTCCTCAACATCATTGAGCTGTTTTGTGCTACACCAAGACAGCAGTGTGTTTATACTGTATGTGTGTGTGTAGCACATGATGGTGTAATCATTCAGTGTAATCATTTAGTCTTTTAGACTTTCTCCACTGCAAATCATGACACCTAAGAAATATTAAATATCTGAAATCAATTTGTCAATTTCGTTACTAAAAAGATATGTACATGTAAATAGTCAGGAAAGTCTCACACACAAATATGCAGTCAATCATAAAACTCGGATGTCTATTCTAAGATAGAAGAAATATTGGCAATCGCAAGGCAGACATACAACCATTTACACGCACGTTCAAACTTATGGACAATTTAGAGTAGTCAGGTAACCTAACACGCATGTTTTTGCAATGAGGGAGGAAACCGGAGCACCCGGAGAAAACCCACGCATGCACGGGGAGAACACGCAAACTCCACACAGAGATGCCCAAAGAAGATTCGAAACCAGATCTCCTGACTGTGATCACAAAAATCACTATAAATTTTGTTCTCTTTCTGTGTTCAAAATGCTGGGGACATCGGAGCCTCGTTGAACCCAGAATAAAGCCAAAGACACGACAACCTTCGCTGGTAAACTCAACCTGACCTCCCCCAACTGCCCAGCACCTTCCCCAAAGAGTTGACCAGGAATACCATCAAGAGTGTGTGATCCATGAATGAAGCCGAAATTTGATGGTTCAAATAGTAATAGCACTAAAGCAGCACAGGTCATCATGATGCCTGCATATCCACCCAGCTATACATCATTGCAAGGCTTCAACCAGATGTTACCAGAGGGACGCAGCTACCAAGCCCAGAGTGCCATTACTGCCAGCAGGCTGTTATGATTCCCACCGCCCAGCCTATGTTAGATAACAGGAATCCCAGCAAAAGGCATCTAAACACCGAGATGGCGGCAAGGCCAACCAGACCCTCCCACAGAGGGCACACCGCATTTTCCGTTCATCCTGTTATTTCATACAAAAATCCAACACCCCCACCATCGCCTTTTTTGTAATGATTAAATTACATACATTTATCCGTGGGAGCAAGAGGGTGGCAGACCATTTGTGCGTAGCCATGATGCGCTAAGATGTTCTCCCTTCTCCAGATGGTAAATTTTTCCTTCAATCAATTCCTCTGTAAATCTAAAATTGACAGGTGTTTTGTCATTCTTTATTAAACATGAACAAACAAGCTCAGAAAGTTTATTCAATTTGCTTATCTTACAAAATATTACAGTACATTTTCTTCTGGTCTAAAATACAAAGTTCTTGGTAAGAAAAAATTGTCAAAAATAATTACTTTTGATCCTGATTTCAGATATCTCATCTTGCAAAACCTAATACTACATGATAAACAAAATGTGTTTATTAGTTAAATGCATTCATTCAGTCATGTTTTTTTTTTTTTACAATTCACACAGGTGTTGTTACTCTATTATAGGTATACAAATCTGTGTCTGTGGTGAGGTGCATGCAGGTGCAACAGGTGATTTGCATGGATCCTCTCCAGGCACTTTTATCCTGACCCAAGAGCAGCGTACGGCTGGCCCAACAGTGGTCACTGTGGTTGCCTGGACAACTGATCGCTGGATTACTGGTTGAAAGTGGAGAGAAAGAAAGATTTATAAAGAGCCAGCAGTGTAATAAGGTAAAGTCAGATAGTGTGTGGATCAATGGTCTTCATTCAATCTCCAACAGGTTTCATTTTAGTTTAAAGACCTGGGACTGGAGATGAATATAATAATTTAGACAGTCTGAAATAAAACGATGGAACGCCGCAGACTGACTAAAAGGATGCTACAGTAAAGTCTTTATTTTAGTCCACATTGCTTTATTACAAAATGCCAAATTGTATATTTTATAATAACAAGCTGAATAACTATTTGCATCTCTAATTTGCTTCTCCTTTAACTTTAGATGCAACTTCTTTATTTGGGACTCTAGTCAGTTTGCTATTCTTTATGCCAAGCTCGTTTTTTCTATTTGTCTCGTGGCTTCGCTCGTCACCATAGCAGCCCCCTGAGTTCTTGTTGTTTTCTTCGACCTTCAACCTGAATTGCCTGCAAGATCTTTTGTTAATCAAATAAATGTAATCAAGAATCATTGGCCTCTTCTCTGCAAACTGGGTCCAACCCTCACACAAGCCTTGATAACTATAGCACAAGAGTGTCCAAACCTTTTCCACCAAAAATTTAACAGATGTGGGGAGCCACTTTGATATTTGTTCAGATTCTGTAATAGGTAGGGGTCTCACGATACACTCAGCTCACAAGACGAGACGTTATAATAGAAAACTACTTTGACAAAATACAGGACTAGAACACTGCGTCACAAAACAATGCATGCTCATTTTGAAATGTTTTGTAACGTTTTGTGCATGACCTAAGCATGATGCTTTTAATTGCTGAACATCTGAACAAAAACTAAAACTAAATTAACGGAATTCCATCCATCCATTTTCTACTGCTTATCCGAGGTCGGGTCGCTGGGGCAGCAGCCTAAGCAGGAAAGCCCAGACGTCTCTCTCTCTCCTCGGCCACTTCGTCCAGCTCTACCCGGCGAATGCCGAGGCGTTCCCAGGCCAGCTAAAAGACATAGTCTCTCCAGCGTGTCCTGGGTCTTCCCCGAGGCCTCCTACCGGTTGGACGTGCCCTGAACACCTCCCCAGGGAGGCGTCCGGGAGGTATCCGAACCAGATGCCCGAGCCAACTCATTTTGGCTCTTCTCAATGCGGAGGAGCAGCGGTTATACTCCGAGTCTCTCCCGGATGACAGTGCTTCTCACCCTATTTCTAAGGGAGAGCCAGCCATCCTGCGGAGAAAACTCATTTTGGCCGCTTGTACCCGCGATTTTGTCCTTTCGGTCACTACCCAAAGCTCATGACCATAGGTGAGGGTAGGAACATAGCCTTTTGGCTCAACAGACCGGTGCAAAGTCTGCATCACTGCAGACGCCGCACCAATCCGCCTGTCCATCTCACGTTCCATCCTTCACTCATTTGTGAACAAGACCCCGAGGTATTTAAACTCCTCCACTTGAGGCAGGACCTCATCCCCGACCCGGAGATGGCACTCCACCCTTTTCCGAGCGAGAACCATGGACTCATATTTGGAGGTGCTGATTCTCATCCCAGCTGCTTCACACTGCAAACCGATCCAGTTAGAGTTGAAGGTCACTGCTTGATGAAGCCAGCAGGACACCATCATCTGCAAAAAGCAGAGACCGAATCCTGTGGCCACCGAACTGAAACCCCTCAACGCCCTGGCTGCTCCGAGAAATTCTGTTCATGAAAGTAATGAACAGAATCGGTGACAAAGGGCAGCCCTGGCGGAGTCCAACTCTCACTGGAAACGTGTCCGACTTATTGCCGGCAATGCGAACCAAACTCTGACACTGGTCATACAGGAAACGAACCGCCTGGATTAGGTGGTCCGATACCCCATATTCCCGGAGCACTCCCCACAGTATTCCCCGAGGAATACGGTCGAATGCCTTCTCCAAGTCCACAAAACACATGTAGACTGGTTGGGCAAACGCCCATGCACCCTCAAGGACCCTGCCGAGAGTATAGCGATGCAGCATCGCTATGTCCACGCAATGCTGCAGAGTCGTGTCAACCAAGACAAGCCCACAGCATCCAGTGCCTTAAGGAACTCCGGGCGGATCTCATCCACCCCTGGGGCCATGCCACCAAGGAGTTTTTTGACCACCTCGGTAACCTCAGCCCGAGAGATACGGGAACCCGCCTCAGAGTCCCCGGGCACTGCTTTCATGTTGGAAGACGTGTCCGTGGGATTGAGGAGGTCTTTAAAATATTCCCCCCACCGGTCCACAACATCTCGAGTCGAGGTCAGCGTCCCCACCATACACCGTGTCGACTGTGCACTGCTTCCCCCTCCTGAGACGGCGGATGGTGGACCAGAATCTCTTTGAAGCCATCCGGAAGTCGTTTTCCATGGCCTCTCCGAACTCCTCCCATGTCCGGGTTTTTGCCTCAGTGACTGCCAGAGCCGCAAACTGCTTGGCCTGCCGGTACTTGTCAGCTGCCTCCAGAGTCCCATGGGCCAAAACGGCCTGATAGGACTCTTTCTTCAGGCTTGACAGCATCCCTCACCACCAACGGGTTCTGGGATTACCGCCACGACAGGCACCGACCACCTTAGGGCCACAGCTCCGATTAGCCGCATCGACAATGGAGACACGAAACATCGCCCACTCGGACTCAATGTCTACTGCGTCCTTCAGGACTTGGTCAAAGCTCTCCCGCAGATGGGAGTTGAAACTCCTATTAACAGGGGACTCTGCCAGACGTTCCCCGCAGACCCTCACAATGCGTTTGGATCTGCCAGGTCTGACCGGCATCCTCCCCCACCAATGGAACCAACTAATCACCAGGTGGTGATTGGTTGACAGCTCCGCCTCTCTCTTCACTCAAATGTCCAAAACATGTGGCCGCAAGTCCGACGCAACCACAAAGTCACCCTTATGCTTGAACATGGTGTTTGTTATAGACAATCCGTGACGTGCGCAGAAGTCCAATAACAAAACACAGCTAGGGTTATGATCAGGGGGCTGGTTCTCCCAAACACACCTCTCCAGGTCTCACTGTCGCAACCAACATGAGCGTTGAAGTCACCCAGTAGAACAAGCGAATCCCCCGGGGGAGCACTCTCTAGTACTTCCTCTAATGACTCCAAAAAGGGTGGGTATTCTCAACGGCTGTTTGGTGCATAAGCACAAACAACAGTGAGGACCCTTCCCCCCACTCGAAGGCGTAGGGAAACTACCCTCTCGCGGATAAATGCCATTGCCATGTGGTATTAAGAGAGAGAACCTGACCAAGTGACCAAGAGCCATATTTGTTCATTTGTGAGTTGACAGGGTGGATTCGTGTGATTAGACCTCTACAGAGTAAAGCAAACCATCTGGATTCATCCTGAGAAACAGCAAGTGGACCAGGCTACCATGTGCAAACATCACATCATATCTAAGCCACAAAGCAAATGGGAGGTCTCCAGGAAGAAAGACTAAAATGCACCAATTGATTCTTTCATACCGGTGGCCAGTCAATCACAGGACACATATAGACAAATATTCACACTCACATTCACACAAATGGACAATTTATAGTCTCTGATTAACCAGACAGTGGGAGTAAATCCATGCAAGGATGGGTAGCAGTCCCTAATAGTGACTGTGATTCACTAATCATAAGTACCATGTTTTTCTGAAACCTACTGAATTAAAGATGAAACTTGAGTCGCATGTTGTTTTTAAAAAAAGACTGGCAAAAATCATAAACTCACTGTTGAAAGTGCTTCTGTGTAGATTCATAACGACCGTATGTGTGTAACACTGGGAGTCCTTTTGAATAAAGACATGTCATACTCACAGAAAATAGCTTTTCTATACAGACGGTATTGGATTTCAGGACACTATATCCTGTTTGATGGCTGTGTGCATGAGGACACAAGGGTCTACTTAAAGCATAGTGAGGAAGGTCATGCTGGGTGAAGCACATAAGTACACACTGAAAGCTTGACAGCTCTGTTTTTCAGTTGGGGAAGTTTGTTTTAGTAAAACCAGTGAAATATATTATAGATATTTGTATTTATGTTTAGTTGGATTATTTTTTTTATAAATGGATGGCCTTTTAGGAAGGAATTTTTAAGCATCTCACTGTTAAATGTAAGCAAAAAAATCATTATTTGCTTGTTCTTTTAAAAAAAAACAAAGCGAAGGCATGAATGTATTTAACTAATGTGCCAGGTGAACACATCTATAGGTCATTCAAAGTTGTGTGGTGTTAATGTCCAAGCAGAAGCTTCAGCAATTCTACATTTAATCAAACTTACTAAGATTTGTCAGATCAAAACTCAATCGCTGCATAAAACTGCAAAAGACTCCATTTTGGAAATGACAATGTCTTCTGTTTTGGTACTCTAAGCATCATGGTAACTGTAGGGTTTTTTTTGTTTTTTTTTCCACATAAACATGAAATTAATTTACTGCAATCAGTTTTACATTTTTATTTACATACAGGAACTACACCACATGAAGACTTTGCAGTATCAGGTACAACTGCATCATTACAATCTTTTATAATTCCATTATTTCTCCTCCCCTGAGCCACCACCTTTTCGAGTTTGCGTGTCCCAATGATCCTAGGAGCTAAGTTGTCGGGGGCTGTCGTGCCCCTGGTAGGGTCACCCATGACAAACAGTTTCTAGGGGAGGGACCAGACAGAGAGTAGCTCAAAAGACCCTGATGATGATTAAAAACATTTGACTTCGTTTTCCCTCGCCCGGATGCGGGTCATCGGGGTCCCCCTCTGGAGCCAGGCCTGGAGGTGGGGCACAATGGCGAGCGTCTGGTGGCCGGGCCTGCACCCATGGGGCCCGGTTGGGCAGAGCCCGAAAAGGTAACGTGGGTCCCCCCTCCCATGAGCTCACCACTCGTAGGAGGGGCCAAAGGGGTCGGGTGCTAAGTGAGCTGGGCGGCGGCCGGAGGCGGAGGCCTTGGCGGTCCGATGGTCAGCTACAGAAGCTAGTTGTCGGTACGTGGAATTTCACCTCTCTGGCGGGGAAGGAGCCTGAGCTGGTGCGTGGCGTGAGGTGGAGAAATTCCGGCTAGATATAGTCGGACTCACCTCAACGCACAGCAAAGGCTCTGGAACCAGTCCTCACGAGAGGGGTTGGACTTCATTCCACTCTGGTGTTGCTGGCAATGAGAGGCGACGGGCAGGGGTGGCAATTCTTGTTGGCTTGTTGGCCCCCGGCTCCAAGCCTGTACACGTTGGAGTGTAACCCGGTAAGCGAGATGGTAGTTTCCCTACGCCTTCGGGTGTGGGGACGGGTCCTGACTGTTGTTTGTGCTTATGCACCAAACAGTCGTTCAGAATACCCAGGCTTTTTGGAGTCCTTAGAGGAAGTACTAGAGAGTGCTCCCTCCGTGGATTCCCTTGTTCTATTGGGTGACTTCAACGCTCATGTTGGGTGCGACAGTGAGGCCTGGAGAGGTGTGATTGGGAGAAACGGCCCCCTGGATCTTGGCCCGAGCGGTGTTTTGTTGGACTTCTGTGCTCGTCTCGGATTGTCTATAACGAACACCATGTTCAAGCATAAGTGTGTCCAGGTGTGCACTTGTGGCCACATGTTTTGGACACTTGGGTGAAGAGAGGGGCGGGTTGTCAACCGATCACCACCTGGTGGTGATTTGGTTCCGATGGTGGGAGAGGAGGCCGGGCCCAAACGCATTGTGTGGGTCTGCTGGGAACGTCTGGCAGAGTCTCCTGTCAGAAGGAGTTTCAACTCCCACCTGCGGGAGAGCTTTGACCAAGTTCAGAAGGAGGCAGCGGACATTGAGTCTGAGTGGGCGAGGTTTAGTGCCTCCATTGGTAATGCGGGCGATCGGAGCTGTGGCCGTAAGGTGGTCGGTGCCTGTCGTGGCGGTAATCCCAGAACCCGTTGGTGAACACCAGCGGTGAGGGATGCCGTCAAGCTGAAGAAAGAGTCTTATCAGGCCGTTTTGGCCCACGGGACTCTGGAGGCAGCTGACAGGTACCGGCAGGCCAAGTGGTCTGCGGCTCTGGCAGTCACTGAGGCAAAAACTCGGACATGGGAGGAGTTTGGAGAGGCCATGGAAAACGACTTCCGGGTGGCTTCAAAGAGATTCAGAGTCAGACAATGCTTAGGGGGATGTAGATAAGAATGCAAATGAAACCAAAGTGGTAAGGTGGGTGAGATGTGATTACATCACTTCTCAACCACCTGAGAAATGTGAGCATGGACTCATTTGTTATAATGCATCTGTGCAGGAGCTCAATTGCAATCAACCGTCACATTAACTCTTATTACATGCAGCTACATTACATAAGATATATTCAAAAGTGTCAAGGCCTGGAAAATAGTAGGAGTCATGCTTCATTTGTTGGAATGTGTGCTGCAGATAGGTTCTATTGTTGTTTACATAAGGAGAACGTAATGTTCATTTCAATGAAGACAAACTCCTAAACTGCATGTCTGTTTCACAAAACAAATTCACCCTCTGAGACAAGGTCGAAACACGCATTATCAGTACCTTCATTATAGTGGACAGTGTTTACAAATGGAGAGGAACGAGGGGAGTGAAAAGAGAATGTTGGGGGGGGGGGGTGTCAACCGCTTTAACACTAAAAAAATCACCAAAACGTCATGGAACCTCAAGAGGGAGGACAACAAGAAGACAGGAAGAAGCGGATGTTTAAAAGTACCAGCACAAGAACAAACAAGCACACACGTGTACAAGAAAATGTTCCACATACGTCTGCAGCTGTTTCAGGTGTTTAAGCATACACACAAATGACCTGAGCAATTTTTGGACTTCTGTCATCAGCCTCAGAATTGCACAAAGTAATATCAGAACCTGAGAACCTAAGTTGTCCAACTTCCATTCTGTCGTATTTTGTATGTGAGTGTGTGCAAAGGGATGGCAGGGCGTATTTCACAATGCAGTTTTCTTCATTGTCAACCTCAGACAAAACAAGCCTTGAAACTATCTCATCCGATCGAGGATGAATCTCCCATAGTTTATAATTGACCATTTAGTGTATTTAATTTCCCTATTTTCTTTCTGAAATTTGCTAAAAATTGATGCCATAATGGTTGTATATGTTTACTTTTGTCAAAAAAAAGTCTACTGAAAGAAACAACACTCCGGCAACACTTAGGTAGGCGTAGAACTTCCTGTATCTGGTAAGTCCGGACATCACTATAAAAATACGTTTTAGCCACATATTCACCACAGTACGGAGTTAGAAAGCAGCATAAAAATTCTCTCAACTTCACTGCATCATTAGCTGCTGTTTGTGCTAACCCTGCAGGGACGCAACAAGCTGTTAATACATTTATTGGCCTTGTAAGTAAATACATACCAGCAGGATCTTACTATTGCCTGGACAGTGTTTGTCATTGTGTTGTATGTTGTTAGCGCATGTTGTCCCTTGTCACTCACAAAATTGTATTGAAAAATGCTTTTGAATTGTTATATGTTTATTTTATCTACAGTTCAGGTTGGTTATTATTTTGTGCGCTACATAGATTTGCTGTGGGCTGAGAAGGATGGCTGCGACCGTGCAGGCACGCACCTTAGAGGGAACATTGAAAGTAAGTAAAATAAATAAAAATTGCCTGTCTTGATAGTTTTTACAAGGGTTTTTTCAAAATCATTAAATGATTTTGCAATTTTTGCCTTTAATTTGATTATTATTATAATTAGAATAAAACACAGGCCAAAAATATTAGTATCAACACACATTTTAACAGTGGGTCCCCGCATATTTGTGGTTCATATCAGATCCACATGCACACTTCCCCAACAGGAAGTTACACAGCACGGCTTGTGGGTTATACATGGTAGTATTGTTTTGCATGTTTATTAGTGTTTATGTCACCATCTGTCTATTAGTCGGTGTGACAGCTTGTTTTCTTATGTTAGTTAGTTTCTTATGCCTTAGTTCTGACTCCGTACTCTAAATTTGTAGTTCTTCCTGTTTTGCCCGGGTTACGCTATGCCTGCTTTACGTTGCCTTGTTCTCACACCTGCCTCTAGTTTCTGTTCACCTATTTAGTTCAGGTGCATGCGTCTTTAGTTTGTTGGAGCATACATCTAATATACACCCCAAAGTGTGCATTATAAATAATGGCCCGATAAACCTACCCCCTATAACCCTGCATCCCAAACACACACACATATGCACGCAGACCCACAGAATTAAAATACTGTATGGCTGAGCACAGAAGAGCCAGGGGACAAAACACGATCACAAGTATCATCTGCACCAGAAAACCATCAGACAACAGCCAACCTGTTCCTCAGAGTCCTCTCTCTGAGGAACACTGGAAGATAAAACTAATTCTGTAAGTGTAAGCGTGTAATTGTCAGGTACTATTAATATGCTTGAACTACACAACAAAAAAAACCCAAGATATTTGTGAAAATTAACATAGAAAAGAACTAAAATATAGCAATCTCATCAGACCAGTATTGGTTCAATACCGATACTACTCTGGTATCAATATTTGGATCAACCCGCCTGCTTTTTTAGGCTTCTGCTCAGCATCCAGGAGGAGTTGCAATGTCTTACTGTGACCAGCCGTCAGCTACTAAACACTGCATATTTGACGATAAAGTTCAACTGAAGAAATACAAAAATATACATTTGCCACCTGACGATAAGACATTTGCAAAGCAATTGTTGACAGTTAGGTGTGAGGAAATTTGAATAGTCAGTGCAGATTGCACATTTCCTTCCTGTTTACATTTTCAACACATCAGCTGATCAATTCCTTAAGCAAAAACAATGACTAGCTACAACATTGTGTGTGGCCTGTGCATTGGAACCTGTGAAGTTAGACCACTAAAATGTCCTGTTTG
Source organism: Oostethus manadensis (assembly GCA_024372805.1). NCBI lineage: Eukaryota > Metazoa > Chordata > Actinopteri > Syngnathiformes > Syngnathidae > Oostethus > Oostethus manadensis. The sequence continues at coordinate 1,990,295 of QODF01000060.1, read as the reverse complement.
GAAAATGACATAAAATTTGCAGAAATCCAGTGCTCTTTCAAGTGTGTGTTGCTTTTTCTTTGTGTGTTTGTGTTGTTTTAGTGGTTGTGTGATGCCAGAGAAAAAGCTACGATGATAGCCATAGAGCTGGAAATGATTGCAAAATAGGAAAGTGACACACTAGTCTTTGTAAGTACGATATGGCTAATTCCACAATAAGTCAACTACAAAGGACAAATGCTGATGTTTTTATTTTATTTTTAAAAAATTCAACTTATAATCACTTCTGCGTATTCATTATCTTGTCTGTCACTCACTCACACTTTAACCCTAAAACAGAATATTTCTCTTTATTATTTCCGATAGAAAAAATGTTCAGAAATATACTATAAAAGTGTGTATACTTTATTTTATATAAATATTATTTTATGTGGGCCGCACGGTGGATAAATGGGTAGCATGTTAGCCTCACAGTCAGGAGGTTCACGGTTTGAATCTCCGTTGGGCATCTCTGTGTGGAGTTTGCATGTTCTCCTCGTGCGTGTGTGGGTTTTCTCCGGGGTACTCTGGTTTCCTCCCACATTCCAAAAACATGCATGTTAGGTTATTGGCGACTCTAAATTGTCCATAGGTATAAATGTGAGTGTGAATGGTTGTATGTCTTTGTTTGCCTATATGTGCCCTGCGATTGACTCGCGACCAGTCCAGGGTGTACCCCGCCTCCCGCCCAAAGTCATAGGCTCCAGCATACCCGCGTCCCTAATGAGGATAAGCGGTATAGAAAATGGATGGATGGGTTATTTTATGTGAGTCCAAAGTCAAACAGCCCAAAGTAGTACAATTTCCTCAAAAGTCAAGCAAAACAAGTGTGACTTCACCATTCACATGACGTCAGCTTCATGAAAATCTAAAGCATTACCCTCGAGTGTGTTTCGTTTTTTTTGGCACTCTGTGTATTTTTGTGATGCCACCACAAAACGGCGCCGCTAATTGCTCAGAGGCACAGTGTGATGTTAACCACAGAGCAAGTAATTGCACCATAGAAACATGGCTGGCTTCTCAGTCCAAGATGAACAATACAATTTACTTGCCTGCAATTTTTTTTTTTTTGCCAAGCACATGTCAATATAACTATATTTCACCAAACCTCATATCCCATGTTAAAATGCAAACAATATGGAAGTCACCCAGCATTACGGTATAGATTGCATCTGGCCCTCCAATGCAATATTTACTCACCACCCATGCCTATATATGCCATTTCCTCTATTTGCCCCTCACTCTCTTTGTTTGTCAGCCTGAGCACAGAAGGACAAAAGTTACTTTTGGATTTGTGATTAATGTCACCTCCAGGAACCCACAATGTTCCTTCTCTCATTGCCCCTCTCTGGAACACTTTGCACAATCTCCCTGGGCGTGTCTCTTCATCTTTGCTCCCTTTTATGCCCCCTGTCTTTCACTTTATATTTTATTTTCTTCCTCACTTGTCCCGTCCCCCTCTCGTCTGTACCTCGCTGCACCTGTCCTGACACTTTAAACACATCAGCTTTAGCCCGTGCTGCAAGAGGAATAACAATTTGGGCTGCAAGCACACCCAAATGTCCACACTCACCACAGTGGGCACTCACACTGCGACTGTGTGTTTTAGACAGGGCATCAATTGTGGCTGTCGTGGTGTCGGCATGACCACTGAAAGGGGGGCAAAATAAAGCATGCGCCTTCAAGCACGGTTTTTCATTCAAAATAACACAACCTGCATGTGCTGGTTACGTCAAAGGAATTTTAAGCAGCTAACTGTAAGCCCTATAAGACCTCTTCTGTGTGCATGTACATGCACAAGCACACACACACACACACTTATACTTTCCCACTACAGATCTCCTCTGCTGCCTTTGTCTCTGAAGACCTCCCTTCAAACCTCCTCTCGCCTCCTCACTTGTTGATCCCACACGGATGTTTCTCCATCAAAGCCACATTAAAACGTTAAGTGTTTGCCTGGCATGGATCTCTTTCTGTCTGGGGCCAGTACTTCTTCCTCCCCCTACTGTTACCACTCTAATGTTGATATGTGCTCCAAAAGACATCAATGCATTTTACACCACAAGTAATGCATGTGTCAGACAAAGACATTTTCCTTTTCCATGTACAGAATTGAGTTTGAATTGAGATAAGTACAGTCATCCCTCGTTTTTCGTGGTTAATTGGTTCCAGACAAGACATTCATACGTTAATTTTTGCAAAGTAGAACTCCTTATTTATAAATGGAATATATCAGACATTGGAGCAGAAAAAGCCTGTTTACAACCGTCTAAATACATTATTTTAAACATTATTAGCGCCCTCTATATGTCCCTGTATTTACCTTTACATTTGTATTAGACATAATCAGAGGAAATAAGCCATTTAAGACAAACTGTAAGTAAGAGTCATCTTTGTGTGTTTTAAAACCATTACTCAATATCATTACTTATATTGTTTTCAGAACACTATTACAATACTACTGTTACAATTGCTATTGTATTTAAAAGGAGTTACAGTAATAATTGTACATTGTCAGTCTTGCATATGTGTCGTTCCTGCAGGCGATGCTGAGCCAAATTAAGTCTTTTGTTAAAAAAACAGGTGTCGTTCAGGTGGTGCCTATTTAGGGATTAAACCAGCACTTGGTGAACATGCCTGGGGAAAGCCTGGGGAAAATGGGTTGTTCAAGACATTGTTCAGAAGAACAGCGTACTTTGATTAAAATGTTGATTGGTGAGGGGAAAACTTATGAAGAGGTTGAACTGTTTATCTAAAATTCCTTAAAATGGAGAGCAAAACCTCAGACATGTGGCAGAAAACAGAAGACAAAATGGATGCAAAAATCACCAAATTGGCCAAGGCTCAGCCAATGATCTACTACAGGATAATCAAAGACAGTCTGGGGTTACCTGTAAGTACTGTAACAGTTAGAAGATATCTGTACAGTGAAGATAATCTATTTACAATGATCCCCCGCAAAGTCCCTTTGTTAAAAAAGGCATGTGCAAAAGAGGTTACAATCAACTGGCCTAATGAGAAGGGAACATTTTGTGGACTGATGAATAAAATTGTTCTTTTTGGGTCCAAGGGCCGCAGACAGTTCGTGAGAAGACCCCCAAACTCTGAATTCAAGCCACAGTACACAGTGAAGACGGTCAAGCATGGTGGTGCAACCATCACAAAATATGTGCATGCTTCTCCTACTATGGTGTAGGGTCTATTTTATCACATACCAGAGATCATGGATCAGTTTGCATATGTCAAAATACTTGAAGAGGTCATGTTGCCTTATGCTGAAGAGGACATGCCCTTGAAATGGGTGTTTCGGCAAGACAATGACCCCAAACACACTAGTAAAGCAGGAAAATCTTGGTTCCAAAACAACAAAATTAATGGAATTAATGGAGAGGCCAGCCCAATCCCTGGACCTTAATCCAATCGAGAACTTGTGGGGTAACATCAAAAACAACAAAACCATGAAATGTTAATGAATTGTGGAATGCTGTTAAATCATCTTTGAGTGGGATAATAGCTGTAAAGTTTCATTATTTTTCCAAGGAGAAGTCCACCACTCCACACTGCTCCAATGAATGTGTGCATTCATTAATTTATTTTATTGTTATTAAGTGAAAGATTAAGAGTACTGAGTTATACCCGCAACCCTAATGAGGATAAGCGTCATAGAAAAAGGATGGATGGACGGATGCAGTTATTATGCATAACAAATGTTACTGTTTGACTGCTTCGACTAGTGCAAATCAGTTGTTTCCATTTTCATATGTGAATGCTTTGTCTTTTCATTGTGTGAACACTCACATAGAAGCATTAACATTCATTCTATTGTGCACTTAAACTCGAAAATGTTGTGTGACTGTTGGGAGGAAAGCATCTACACCGATGCTATTGTTTCTTGTTATATTTCCATTATAGTGTTCATTTTAATTGCGTAGTAGCAGCGCATTAGCTTCATGTATTCAAAACAATCAAAGTACTGCGCGTACACAATTATTAAAAATATATCAGCTTTTCTATCTGTTCAGTTTCCAGCAAGATGACGATGCTTGGTAAGTTTAGGACGTCTTCACTATGAAGCAACGCAAAGCATGGCTATGATATGCTACAATGCCTGCTTGCTGACAACATCTCCCAGTCTTCACACACAGGGACTGCAATTTGTAGTTATGTTGTTACATGTCGACTATTCTTTGAGCTGTTTAAATACCTGATTGTTGATGCGCTACTTAGTAATCTGCTGTGCTTTCTTCCAACTTTTAAATCAGGTTACTACGCTGCAGGTCATCTAAAATGTGTTTGACCTTGTCCTGACATCTAGTGGATAACATTATTGTTGCGCTGAGAGGGATGCCATTGTATCAAAAAACTGCATTCTTCTACTCCGATTTAGTAACGAACTGCAAGGATAGATTTTGTGATTATATAGTCTGACACTATGTGTTTGCAATGAAAAAAGTAGCTGTACCCCTCAGGCATCGGCCGACTCTGTGTTGAAAGTAAAACTTGCCAGGGCTGTAAGAGTCAACAAACTAAGTCAAGCGTACGATTGGTGGCCGGACGTGAGGCGAAGACGTCTAAAGAGACATGACAGAGTGACAAAATAGTACACTTCACATTTATCTCAGTACAGCAAGAAAAGGACAGTGTTGAACGGGAAAGGGATAAAGGCAATGGTGCATGTCAGCTGTGTAATCATGAACTAGTAATAATGCACCATCTGTCTAGTATGCTGCGGGACACCACTTAAAGAAAGGTACCAGTGTATAATTAGTAGTAGTGGTCGGGATGGGCCTTCCTGTGATTGCCTATTGATGTTCAATATTTGATTCTTTGTCATTTTCAAAATGGAACCCTTTGATTTCTCTGAACGCACACTGAGCACAAAGCTGAGAACTGGCAAACTGACAAAGTGAGTTGATGACCACTCTTGCAGTATTGTAAAACTTTGTATGGGGAACTTAGGTTTTGTTGAGCTGCATCTTCAGCACAGAGCCCTGGTTTGTTGTGCCACTTCACAGTATACCCCCTAAATCTCATGCCGCTGCAGACACAACACAAGAGAGCGCCGTGCACATCCATTGGTCGGGAAAGGGGGACGGGGAGGGGCCGTTCTGAAACAAAAAGTCCATGGCCAAATTCCTATTCCATTGCACCCCTGATGTAAGATGATTGATGAACAGATGGAATTGGAGTCACGGTGTGGCCTTTAGCTTGGTCGTCAGGCTAGTGCAGTGGCATCAAACATGTGCCACAGAGGGGCAAATCACTGCAGGTTTCCTTTCCAGCCGGTGACTAAGGCAGGTGATTTTAATGATCAAATCTATCAATTTGAGGGAAGGAGCTCATCAATTAAATCTACATATGGAGAAACTGGTTAGAGCGAGAACCTGCAGTGTCGCCGCCGTCCATGGCACAAGTGCGCTAGAAGCTAGATGAAAAAACAGTCTCAGTGATGTATAAAGAATTTGTGGCCTTGCTACCGTAGTAGATCTATGGTTCACATTTGATCTGTATTATCTTCTACTTATAAATTGTTTTCTGAGGAAAAAAACTGGCTTAAAAAAATCCAAAGAATTTGCATGTCTGTGAATGTTGCAATGTTGTTTTTATTTATATTGCCAAAGAGCAAATTGCAACTGAAACAACAGCGCCTCCACTCCTTGCATCCAGATAGTGCACTTCATGTTACAAGGGGTGGCCCAGCTGTAGTTTCTGACCCCAAAACAAATAGACACAGTGTGGAGTAAAAAGGTTTTCCGCACAAAAATACAAAGTACAATACTCACGAACAAGACAAAAACACAGAAAACTAACAAGTGAGGCTAAGAGCAAGGGACACAGCATAAAAGAGAGTCCAACATCTGAGTGTGGCACACTGCCTGCTGATTAAGGCCTAATTAGCAATAGGCGGCAGGTGTGCAGCAGGTGCCCCCACCCCAGGAACCACAGAAAAAGGTACTGCAACGCAATGGAAGAAGCGGCAGAATGATAAACAAGCAGGATCACGACACTTCATTTTTCTTAATTTCCCTCGAAACATAAATGATCAACAAGCAAGACAATTGAGAAATAATCTGCATTACTGTAAGGAATGCCGGTACAGATGTATATGTTGGTTAATAGGGCCAGTCAAAAGGATAACAGGCAAACTCAATATCAACTCATATTGGCAAATTATGAGATCGTTATAAATTGTTTCATATATAACATGACAAAGGCAAACAGGCAATCCTAAAAGAGAAACATGTATTAACACCTAAATTATTAAAACTGACAAATTTGCTTTCCAAAAGTCAAAAGCAAAAGTAGCATTTGTGATTGTTTTCCAGATGTGGTTGATATGCTATCTCTAAACTCCACGCTAGGTGGTGCTGTGTCATTTTGTAAGCCCTTCCATGCATGATGTCACTGTGAAAAATTCTTTGATTAGTTTTGTTCAAGTTCAAGGACCTCTTTTTTTCATTCTTTACCAAACTGCATCAAAACTCAGCATTACAGAGGATGTGGAATCAGAGAACCTGCAATTTTTAGGATGAAATAACAAAATGTGTTGCTTGGCCCAAGTAACTCTTGACTCCAAGATGATGTCATTCATTTTCTATACCACTTATCCTCATTAGGGTCGCTGGAGCCTTTGGGCGGGAGGCGTGGTACACCCTGGGCTGGTCGCAAGTCAATCGCAGGGCATATATAGACAATCAAAGACAACCAGTAACACTCACAATTTAGAGTCGCCAATTAACCTAACATGCATGTTTTTGGAATGTGGGAGGAAACCGGAGTACCCGGAGAAAACCCACACACGCATGGGGAGAACATGCAAACTCCACACAGAGATGCCCAACGGAGATTCGAACCTTGAACCTCCTGACTGTGAGGCCAACATGCTACCCATTCATCCACCGTGCAGCCTTCCAAGATGATGTGATGAGTGAAAATTGAGCAATTATTACTTTTCAGCAACATGCAGTCTATAGACTGATCTGTGAAGAAAGTAATTAGTGTGGATTGGAGTGAACTCAACAAACACAGAGTCTATTGTTTATGAACAGCTCAATTACAGACGATTACACCTAACTTTTATCTAACAAATCTACTTCTGTTGCCAGTGTAAACTTTTTAAATGGCTTTTAAATGACTGATGTGACATCAGGAGTCAAGGCCAGCACAGGTCGTTCTTTTTCCAAGTATGTAGGCCTGTGCAAAGACTACAAAGTGAGTGTTATCCATAATCCCGGTCACGATTATCACGGTCATGAACCAACGACGGAGTCTGATGAATTCTGAGAACTCTCTCCCTCAAGTCACATGTGAGTTTGCGGTACTGTTGCCAAACAGGCCCTATTTTTAGTGTAGGAATGTACACAGAGGCCTCGTGGAAAGAGATCATAACAAGAAGCATGCGGCACGCTCCTACAGAGAGACAACCCCCATTGGATCACAGTCACACAGCAGCAACACGAGAGAAAAAAGGGAGAAAGTGTAAGAAAATGTCAAGACATCATCTTTTCTGCTGAATGCTTGCGGCAAAGATTGTGGGACCATTCAGAACTCTTACATAGACAAGAGAAGGTAAGCAGCTGGAAAATGCACAGGATAATTTTTCAGACTGAATTCCAATGATCTTGGACATTTTGGAGTTATTCGATGAAAAGCATGCATGTCAAATTTATCGCTGCTCTGTTCACTGATATTATTTTTAGGTATATTATTGCTGTATTACAAGGGATGTTATTTTATCGCTGGTATAGTAGGTATACATGCACACATCTACTGAGATGCACCACAAATGGCAGGTGCAAAATACACTGTTACACAGATAACAATGCTACACTGTCGTACAATTTTTAATGACATTCCTAACACTGCATTATGATCACCAATTTAGCTACACAAGAGACACCTCTGAATGATGCACTGCAGTTCTGCACCATTTCGACTACAACCACATTAATAAACATATTGTTTAATGGAAATCTCTGACTTCAGAGTCCATCAAGATTGATCATTATTATTTTCGTACATTCAACATTTTGGATACACTTCTCTGATTGTGTACTTTGTGTTGTGTGCATACTACCAATGGGCACAATAATTTATTAATCTGTAGAATAAGTGAAAATGATTGTTGACTGTGTGTTAAAAACAAATGAGGAATTGTTAGGCATGGAATATTTTCCACATATTGTATTTCATATTTAATATTGTACATTTGTGGGTAGAGAGAAGTACGGGAAGGGGTGTGTGGAGCATATGATGATATGATGTGGCAGAGTCTCTGTATTGATCATTCCTTTCTCAATTTTCCATGTTAGTAAAGGAAATGTAATAAAATGCTCACCAGTGGTAGTTGAGGCTAAATTTATCAAACTACAAACAAAGCAACAAGGGAAACATGAAATACACACAACTTAGACCACATGACAATGCTATAAAAATAGTAGAACAAGTACCTGAATGCTTAGACAATTAGTCATTCAAAAGACTAGACCGGCACAAACAGCAAAGCTGACTGTACATTTGAAGCTGCAGTGTTTGTCAGTGAGGCTCATTTTTCTTTAAACAAGTCCAAGTGATCTGTGGATAAATATAGCAGCAAACAACACAGATATTTTGGACACATCAATTGAATTAGTAATGTTACTCTCCTCAGGATGGAGAGACCGGCGGTGGAGGTGTTCCACTACATAGACAAGGAGCAATCATCCAACCTGCTCCTCCAGCTTAACGGCCTGAGACAGGAGAAGCTTCTGACAGATGTGTTACTCTGCTCCGAAAACACCGAGATCCCCTGCCATCGCAATGTCCTGGTCTCTAGCAGTCCTTACTTCCGGGCAATGTTCTGCAGCAACTTCATTGAGAAGCAGCAGAACAGGGTCAACCTGAAGGGAATCACGTCTGCTGTCCTGAGTGGCATCATTGACTATGTCTACACTGGGCTGGCTCGTATCAGCATGGATAACGTGCTGCCTTTCATGCAAGCAGCCTCCATGCTGCAGTATGGTCGTCTTTTCGAGGCCTGCTCCCGTTTTCTTCAGGAACAGCTGATCCCTGAGAACTGCTTGAGCCTGTTAAGGCTCTCTGAGATCATGAACTGCAACACTTTGAAAGACAAAGCAAAGGAGATGGCTATGAAGAGCTTCTCCGATGTTTCTGTTTCGGAGGATCTGCGCGAGCTGTCTTTACCAGAGCTCATGGGCTACCTGGAGGATGACAGCCTTTGTGCAGAGGAGGAGCAGGTCTTTGAGACCCTTGTAGCTTGGATCCACTTTGATCCTTTATCCAGATGTGGTGCCATCAGTGACCTTTTTAAGAAAGTGCGCCTACGCTACATCCACCCCACCTATTTGTTCCAATTCATCGCTAGTGACCCTCTAATCCAGTCCTCCACCCTCTGCGTGGAAATTATCGAATCGGTGCGACGCCTGATGTTTTCTGTCAGCACCAAGTATGTGGATGACTCTTTGTGTGACTTCAAGCCACTCTGGGTTGCACCAAGACGCTGTACCTACCACGACACTCTAGTTGTTGTAGGAGGGAGGAAGAACAATGAGCAAACCTCAAGGGAAGCTTTAGTATTTGATGAGAGGAGCCAGAAGTGGCAGCATTTGTCCAAAGTGCCCATCCGACTGTACAAAGCTTCCTATGTGGCCCTCCACGGTGTGGTGTACGTTATTGGAGGCCTGAGCACCCACACAAAATACAGTCAAGTCAGCACAACTGTCTATACCCTCTCGCTCAAGACCAACCAGTGGCGGGTGGCCGAGCCCATGTTGGAGCCACGTTTTGCCCACCGGAGTATCTCCTACCTTCACTTCATCTTTGTCCTCGGGGGACTCGGGTCTGATAGACGACTGACAGACAGCGTGGAAAGGTGACATGTGTTGCATTGAATGGAGAAGGAGCAGAAAGTGTAACATCACTTTCTACAATGTTCACAGATACAACAGTATGTTCAACCAGTGGGAGTCCATGGCCCCCATGCCAGAGGCTGTGCTGCACCCTGCAGTGGCCGCCACCAACCAGAGGATCTACATGTTTGGTGGGGAAGATGCCATGCAGAACCCGGTTCGAATCATTCAGGTAAACCTGAGTGTTTCTTAGCAGAGAACTGTTAAAGGGTTCAGGATTGATCAACTGTGCTTAAATTTGTTATGCTGTATTTTGTTTGTAATTATGTTCTACATTGTTCGACTTTTGAAAGCAAACGGTAAATTCACAAAAAAACATTTATAGTTCATTGTGACACCCATGATGAGCTAGCTCTCGCCGTTCAGTCTTGTCTCCGGAAGTGACGTCATCAGGGTCACACCTCTCAGCTAGAGTGGAGTAAACAAATGCTTCTCGATGTAGATCGTCAACTTGTTTCAGTAAGTTATTAATCAAAATAGTCATGCTAAAACGTGTTACTGCTGAATGTTCAAAGTATGCAAGTGATACTGTAAGTTTGTTTTCTTTTTCAAGAGAGGAAGGGTCAAGACAAAAATGGATGAAGTAGGTGCAGAGAATCAGAAACGGATGAAAGCCCACCTCAAGTTATTTTTTTTTGCAGTGATCATTTCACTGATGACAGGAAAAAAACAAGACATGAACTACTACATCTACTACTACTACATCAAAGTTGCCACAGAACAGAGTAGGTTATGTCTTGTTTACATATAGTAAACTAAACACTATTCCACCATAGCAACAAGGCTGCATAGCATTATGCATGTTAAGTAAAAAAAAAAACTTTTGACAGTGATATGTATGTTTACCTTTTAGGGAAGGGGGCGGCAGCCGCTGCAGTTGCAGCAAGACAAATTATGAAATAAATCAGCCTATAAATACCCCTTTATGCTCATTAAAAAGCCAATTTAAAACAATAATTGAAGGATAAGCAACTCCAGACAAAAGTAGTCAAACCCTCGCCATAATTACTGTAAACATCCTCTTGTACACCGTTACGTTTGTGCAGCTGAGTGCTAGTACTCTGATCGCGTAACTTCTGGAAATGAAACTGAACACCATGAGCTTGCTCGTCATGGGAAATGCCATAACCAATAAACATAATTTTTGCAAATTTACCATTCATTTTCAAAAACTGAAGAATGTGGAACATAATTACAAACAATATACAATATAACAAATTCAAGCAAAATGGACAAATCATGTAAGGGATCCTTTAATATTTCTTGGGATTTTATTAATTTCAGTCTATTGGATCTCTGCAGGTGTATCACATCGCCAGGAACATGTGGTACAAGATGGAGAACAGAACAGTGAAGAATGTGTCTGCTCCTGCTGTTGTGATAGATGAAAACATTTATGTTATTGGAGGTATTGGCATTTACATAACCCAAGATTTTGTATTACTATTGACTGTAAAACTATTATGAATACTATTTTTACCATGTCAGCATGAAACAAACCTAGAGAGGCCCATGACTTTTGTTTCACCCTGTAAAGGAAGTATGAAACACTTTTTCAGAGGACTGTACACTATACACCAGTGGAGTACAATCTATCTTTGCTGAGGGTCACATAAAGTAAAATTAAAAGATGCAGTGGCCACTCTGATATTTTTATTACTCTTAGTATTAGAGTCATCCTTTGTTTATCATATTTATTTGGTTTTCACATCTGCGATAAATAGATTTCCGCAAAGTATGATTCTATTACTATTACTACTACTACTACTATTACTATTACTAACTAAAGGGTTCTATTACTATTACTCCTCCCCTGAGTCACCACCTTATCGTGGTGGAGGTGTTTGCGTGTTCCAATGATTCTAGGAGCTAAGTTGTCGGGGACTGTCATGCCCCTGGTAGGGTCACCCATGACAAACAGGTCCTAGGGGAGGGACCAGACAGAGAGTGGCTCAAAAGACCCTGATGATTAAAAACATTGGATTTCGTTTTCCCTCGCCCGGACGCGGGTCACCAAGGTCCCCCTTTGGAGCCACGCCTGGAGGTGGGGCACGATGGCGAGCGTCTGGTGGCCGGGCCTGCACCCATGGGGCCCGGTTGGGAACAGCTCGAAAAGGTAACGTGGGTCCCCCCTCCCATGAGCTCACCACTCATAGGAGGGGCCAAAGGGGTTGGGTGCTAGGTGAGCTGGGTGGCGGCCGGAGGCGGAAGCCTTGGCGGTCCTATCCTCGGCTACAGGACCTAGTTGTCAGTAGGTGGAATGTCACCTCTCTGGCAGGAAAGGAGCCTGAGCTGGTGCGTGAGGTGGAGAAATTCTGGGTAGATATAGTCAGACTCACCTCAACGCACAGCAAGGGCTCTGGAACCAGTCCTCTTGAGAGGGGCTGGACTTCATTCCACTCTGGTGTTGCCGGCAATGAGAGGCGACGGGCAGGGGTGGAAATTCTTGTTGCCCCCCGGCTCCAAGCCTGCACATTGGAGTTTAATCCGGTAAGCGAGAGGGTAGTTTCCTTACGCTTTCTGGTGGGGGGACGGGTCAGCAGTTCAGAATACCCACCCTTTGTGGAGAAGTACTAGAGAGTGCTCCCTCGGGGGATTCCCTTGTTCTACTGGGTGACTTTAACGCTCATGTTGGCTGCGACGGTGAGACCTGGAGAGGTGTGATTGGGAGAAACGGTCCCCCTGATCTTAACCCGAGTGGTGTTTTGTTATTGGACTTCTGTGCTCGTCACGGATTGTCTATAACGAACACCATGTTCAAGCATTACGATGTCCACATGTGCACATGGCACCACGACACCCTGGGCCGCAGTTCGATGATTGACTTTGTGGTTGTGTCGTCAGACTTGCGGCCACATTTTTTGGACACTCGGGTGAAGAGAGGGGCGGAGCTGTCAACTGATCACCACCTGGTGGTTAGTTGGTTGGTTCCGATGGTGGGGGAGGATGCCGGTCAGACCTGGCAGATCCAAACGCATTGTGAGGGTCTGCTAGAAACGTCTGGCAGAGTCCCCTGTCAGAAGGAGTTTCAACTCCCACCTGCGGGAGAGCTTTGACCAAGTTCCGAAGGAGGCAGCAGACATTGAGTCCGAGTGGGCGATGTTTTGTGCCTCCACTGTCAATGTGGATGATTGGAGCTGTGGCCGTAAGGTGGTCGGTGCCTGTCGTGGCGGTAACCCCAGAACCTGTTGGTGGACACCAGCGGTGAGGGATGTTGTCAAGCTGAAGAAAGAGTCCTATCAGGCCGTTTAGGCCCATGGGACTCTGGAGGCAGCTGACAGGTACCGGCAGGCCAAGCGGTCTGCGGCTCTGGCAGTCACTGAGGCAAAAACTCGGACATGGGACGAGTTTGGAGAGGCCATGAAAAAATGACTTCGGGATGGCTTCAAAAAGATTCTGGTCCACCATCCGCCGTCTTAGGGGGGGGAAGCAGTGCACAGTCAACACCGTGTAGGGTGGGACAGTGTGCTGCTGACCTCGACTCGAGATGTTGTGGACCGGTGGAGGGAATACTTTGAAGACCTCCTCAATCCCACTGACATGCCTTCCAACATGGAAGCAGTGCCCGGGGACTCTGAGGCGGGTTCCCGTATCTCTGGGGCTGATGTTACTAAGGTGGTCAAAAAGCTCCTTGGTGGCAAGGCCCCGGGGGTGAATGAGATCCGCCCGGAGTTCCTTAAGGCTCTGGATGCTGTGGGTGTGTCTTGGATGACACGACTCTGCAGCATCGGGTGGACATCGGGGTCAGTGCCCCTGGACTGGCAGACCGTGGTGGTGGTCCCGCTTTTCAAGAAGGGGGACCAGAGGGTGTGTTCTAACTATCGTGGGATCACACTTCTCAGCCTTCCCGCTAAGGTCTATTCAGGGGTTCTGGAGAGAAGGATCCGCCGGATAGTCGATTCTCGGATTCAGGAGGAGCAGTGTGGTTCTCGTCCTGGTCGTGGAATTGTGGACCAGCTCTATACTCTTGGCAGGGTCCTTGAGGGTGCATGGGAGTTTGCCCAACCAGCCTACATGTGTTTTGTGGACTTGGAGAAGGTAATCGACCGTGTTCCTCGGGGAATACTGCAGGGAGTACTCCGGGAATATGGGGTATCAGACCACCTAATCCAGGCGGTTCGTTCCCTGTATGACCGGTGTCAGAGTTTGGTTCGCATTGCCGGTATAAGTCGGACCCTTTTACAGTGATAGTTGCACTCCGCCAGGGCTGCCCTTTGTCACCGATTCTTTCATAGACAGAAATACTAGGCGCAGCTAGGGCGTTGAGGGGTTTCAGTTTGGTGGCCACAGGATTCAGTCTCTGATTTTTGCTGTGAATGGGCTAGGATGAGAATCAGCACCTTCGAATCTGAGTCCATGGTTCTCGCCCAGAAAAGGGTGGAGTGCCATCTCCGGGTCGGGGATGAAGTCCTGCCTCAAGTGGAGGAGTTTAAATACCTCGGGGTCTTGTTCACGAGTGAGGGAAGAATGGAACGTGAGATGTACAGGCGGATTGGTGCGGCGTCTGCAGTGATGCGGACTCTGCACCGGTCTGTCGTGGTAAAGAGAGAGCTGAACCGAAAGGCAAAGCTCTCCATTTACCGGTCAATCTACGTTCCCACCCTCACCTATGGTCATGAGCTTTAGGTAGTGAAAGAAAGGATAAGATCGCGAGTACAAGCGGCTGAAATGAGTTTTCTCTGCAGAGTGGCTGGGCTCTCCCTTAGAGATAGGGTGAGAAGCACTGTCATCCGGGAGAGACTCGGAGTAGAACCACTGCTCCTCCGCATTGAGAGAAGCCAGCTAGGGTGGCTCGGGCATCTGGTAAGGATCCCTCCCGGACGCCTCCCTGGGGAGGTGTTCAGGGCACGTCCAACCGGTAAGAGGCTTTGGGGAAGACCCAGGACACGCTGGAGAGACTATGTCTTTCAGCTAGCCTGGTAATGCCTCGGCATCCGCCGGGAAGAGTTGGACAAAGTGGCCAAGGAGAGGGACGTCTGGGCTTCCCTGCTTAGGCTGCTGCCCCCGCGACCCGACCTCGGATAAAATGATTGGAAGGATGGATGGTTCTATTATAATAGATTTTAGATAGATTTTCGTAGTTGGACCATAGAAAACATGTTTATGACTTTCTTTTGTTTTAACATTATTAGAGCCTTGTAGACAGGAAATAACACCCCAATAGTCACTTTTAGACTTCAATTATTCTTTGTTGATATATTGCATTACATAGGCTACGAGATCACTGCAGGGACATAACAGACGGCAGCGTCTAGGATAGCAATTTACCAATACCAATTTACGTAATCTAAATTTAAGAAAGTGTTTCAAACGGAGAAGGGCAAAGAAGCCAGATACTTACCACTTCCACACAGAATGAGAGGTAAAATGTTTTTCATTCAATCTCAGCCGTAGCATGTCGGCTCGGCTCTGCTAGCTCAGTAGCCACTCTATGCAGTGTAAAAGGTAACGTAATCTAACGTCATGTCTCATAACATTACTGATGCCTTGTCACCAAAATACTATATATAACCTGTCTTTCAATATTTTTTGACTCATTGTATGCCATGGTCAACCACAAAAGCGCGATCATTTATTGATATTTTTTTTTAAGCGATATAGTGAGGGAGCAATATTTGAAGCATGATATAGGGATGGACGACTGTATGACGATGTTTTTGGTTGCACTGTGAATGTGGTAAGCATTTGGGTTGATAAGCTCCAATTGGTTTGTGATGTATGAGTAAGGGTTCAAATATGCCGATTCAGTGCATGAAGAACACCTCCTCAAAGAGCCTGAGGCATTAACAATAACAATAGAGCTGAAGGCCGCAAATGGCCCACTGTCCGCATGGTGTATTTTCTTGATGATTGCAATTGTTTGTTAGCTACCTGCCTGACAGGCATGTCTCCTGTGTCCCAGGATACACCAGGAGAATGATTGCATACGATACCAAGGCCAATCACTTCATCAAGTGCACCAGCCTAAAGGAGAGGAGGATGCACCATTCTGCTACTGTTCTCAACAACAAACTGTACATCACTGGAGGGCGTTACATCAACAGCCATGATGTTATTGAGGACTCAGACAATTTTGAGTGTTATGACCCAAAGACAGACACTTGGACGTCCAAGGGGACTCTGCCATATAAACTCTTTGACCATGGTTCTCTGACTCTGACCAGTGTCTCACCTGTGTCTGACGTGGGATTGCGCAAAGCTGGGAGCACTTCATAATGGTTGCCATTTATTGGGATGTGAAAGGCTGTCTTCATGCAGAAATAACAAACTAATATCAGAAATTAATTTATTATTACCAGCTATTTCTATTTTCAGGGCTAGTGGTGGGGTACATCTTTGACTCGTCACCAGTCAATCATAGGATATTCAAAAAACAACCATTCACACTCAAATTCACATATATGGACAGTTGGAACATGCATGTTTTTGGACTGTGGAAGGAAACTGGAGTAAGCAAGCAAGGTTGACTCCGCACACGCACAGGGAGAACATGCAAACGCCACAATTCGAGAAATTATATTTTTATTCTGGAGCAGGCACTTAAAGCACTTAAAATTATGTATGAATAGCAGCATTTATGTACGATTGTATATAACTTTAAAAATTACATGTGTTAAATGTAAGAGATAATTTGTAAATGTACTTTTTGATTTCCCAGTGTGAAGACTACATTTTGACTTTTTAAAAGTTGTTAGCTAGTTGGGCATAGTGAACTTTTTCTACTCTCATTGCAATGACAATACATTTTGAAATTATTGTGGTAATCATATAAACATCTGATTGTATGACTTTAATGTTGTTTTTCTATTGCAAAGTTTTACATCTAATGCATACCAGCAATACTGTATGCTTTTGCAGGGGCCTTGATGGTAACTGATACTAACTTGATAATAACCCAAAACAATCCATTTCCATCCATTTTCTATGCTTTTGCTCAATATGGTTGCAGGGGTATGCTGGAGCCTATTCCAGCTGATGCGAGAGGCGGGGTACACCCTGGACTAGTCGCCAGTCAATCGCAGGCACTTATAGACAAACAACCATTCACACTCACATTCATACCTATGGACGCCAATTAACCTAACATGCACGTTTATGGAATGTGGGAGGAAGCCAGAGTACCCGGAGAAAAGCCATGCACGAGGACTACATCAAAACTCCACACAGAGATGGCAAGCGGAGCTTTGAAGACACGTCTTCCAGATCTCCGGACTGTGTGGCCAACATGCAAACCACTAACACTAACAATTTTATATGCGTAAGTTTCACTTTCGTATCTCAAAGCAACTATGGTGTGTTCAAAGACTGACAACCAAAGTCCTCTCATCGCTTGTCAAAAAAAAAAACAATATTAGTGATGCAAAAGCAAATAAATATGTGCTTTTTTCAAAGTGGCACGCGTACAGTATGTTGTATTTATGTTGCATTTATTATAGTACGTATTTATACGGGATTTGTAGTGAACAAGATGGGCTTTCTGCAGATAAAATGGCCAATTTTTGGCATTGGATTTTTCACCCTTGAATGGGAACGTGTGCCGTGTGTAGACCCTTGAGAGACAGGTTTGTTTTCCCCTAGTGATGTGTCATTTTAGTATGAAAATACATATAAATATATTGTGTAAATTCTAATTTCCAGGGAATGTTGAATTATGAGTATGTGTGTATATTGCCGGATAATATTATTATTTGACTTAAGTAATTTATTTATTACACTTAAGTAATAAAAGGCTGAAAACACTGTATATATGTATATGTATTCATCTGTCTGTCTATATATCTATCTTGATTGTCTCAGTAATAACATGTTGTCCACTGAACGGATGTGAGTAGAACATGAATCCAGCATGTCTCAACATGTCTGACGCTGCTCACACAGAACCTTAATTTTACCCAAACAGGTTCTTGGCATCATCGGCAGGTGAAACAGAAGATTGGGTTGTGGAAATTCACAACCATTTTACAAAGAATGGAATTAAATCATCTACAGCACTGAAACTCATATGCTCCACATGGAACCTGCTCGGGTTGGGGTGAGACGTCAAGTGCTGGATATTTGATTTCCAAGCACATGGACAGGAAAATTGGAGAAATGTATCCAAATCTAATTTGGCTGACTGTGTATGTAGTAATAATTTCATTATCTATCCAGGGAGCATCCATTACATTGAATTTGATAGCAATTTAATAAAATCTCAATATTACGATATTTCTCATCTTTTAAAAACACGCAAACGTGTTGAGTTATTTTGCAAAGTCCAGATGACATCTATGACATTTGGAAAGCTGTGTCAGCTGTTAGGTGAACGCAATGTGACCAGCAGGTATTACATGAGAGGGAATTTCTCTGAAGTTCTCTTGCTGCCAGCAAATGAAGTTCAGGGGACGGTGGGTGTTCAGTGTGTGTGTGTGTGAGGATGGGTGCTGGAAAACTATAGGTGAGCTGGTGTTATTTTGAGGCGACTGTTTCACCACGTGAGTCATGTGGGCTGGCAGATGTGAGAGAGGGGGCAGAGAACGGCCGAGCGGGGGTTTCACAAGAGAAAATGTGAGTGCGTGATGAAACCCATCCGGGAACAGCAGCGACAGGTGTGTGTGTGTGTGTGTTGGCGATTCAAGCTTGAGGAGGGTCAGGGCGATGGAGCAGCTGTCTTGTCTGCTCACAACATCACAACAAAAACAAGGATGATGGACAGAATTAGAGACAGGAGTGATGAAATAAGAATGTTGTCAAACATCTACCAAGTCCACACAGCCAAATAAAATCCATCCATCCATCGATTAGCAGCTTACCATCACTAGGGTCACAGGGATATGCTGGAGCCTATTCCAGCTGACTTTGGGCGACAGGCGGATACACCCTGGACTGGTCAACAGTCAATCGCAGGGCACATATAGACAAACAACCATTCACACGCTAATTCTCACCTATGGACAATTGAGTCTCCAATTAGCCTAACATGCATGTTTTTGGAATGTGCGAGGAAACCAGAGTACCCAGACAACATGCAAACCCTACAAATATCTAAAATACCTTGGATAATCGTATTTGTGTTTTGTGAACTAGCAGACTACTTCCTGGTAGACGGTCGCAATATCGTAGCTTGGTCCAATATTGAGGCCAAAGTATGCAACACCGTCCATCCGTCCATCCATTTTTTTATACTGCTTGTCATCATTAGGGTCGCAGATGAGTATGCTGGAGCCTATCCTAGCTGACTTCAGATGAGAGTAAAGCAACTTATTGGAACTGTCCATCCATCCATTCATTCATATTTTCAGGTTGCTGTTCTGTATACATTGAATGGGGGGAACAAAGGAACCCCAACAAGGAGGTCGTATAAAAGTCGGAACAAAGGCAGTACAGTATCTGCATGACAGGGAACGTTGCAATGCTGGGACAGGGGTGTGAGGCTTCACACTTTCTCCACCCTGGTGTGTTGAAAGCAATAGTTGCCATCCTGCAGTATATTATACCCATAAGTGGAAAGAGTATTAAAATATAAAATACCCTTTCCATTTTTTTTTTCATATTTTGAATATTTTTTTGTTAAATGGGATGGAAATATGTTCGAAGCCCAATTCATTTTATGAATTTTTCGTATGATAAGGTTTTCGTAAGTCAAGGTTCCACTGTACTTCCGTAATGGCTCACAGTACAATAATTTGTTGTGTGAAAGAGGCTACTAACTCACTGCTAGCGCTGCTAAATGTGTAATTGTGCCCGTACCTTATGAAGATTATACTTATTTGTTTCATGTGGTCCTTTACACCATCTGAAACAAAACATACACTCCTGATCAAAATTTAAGACCAGTTAAAAAATGGCCAGAATTCACATCCACAGTGTGGATTCAAAGCAAGCTTTCTCGCAGCACGTCTTTGCTGCTAAAGTTGGACGCAGTTAGAAAGTAATTTAAAACTTTTTAAAAGATCCTGGGAGTTATGGAACAAAACAGTAAACTGGTAGTCGCAAACAAACGTCACCAGCTCGACACACACGGAACAATTCTGGGCTCAAGTGAAGAAAGATACTGGTGCCAAGGGGAGTCTAATAACCATCAAACGGCATCTGCGAGACAAGGGTTTTAAGAAGAAAAGCCTCCTTTTCAACGCCACTTAATTGCCTGTTTGAAATTTGCACGAAAGCACCTAACATGGGATAATGAAATACGAAAAAATGTTTTAGTCTCTGCTGAGTAAGAATGTAACCTTCCAAGGTTACCGGCATGACAAGGAGATCCCACCTGAAATGTTTTCCACATGGCACATTGGAGGGGCACCATCATGATCTGGAGAGCTTTTTCCTTCAATAGAACAATGTCACTTCAGGCTGTGCAGCGGCGTCAAACGGCAGCTGGCTATGTAAAGATGTTGCAGGGGGCAGCCCTCGTGACTGAAGGCCCTCGCCTGTATGGTAATGACTGGATTTTTCAACAGGACAACACTAGAGTTCAAAAAACCTGCCTGACAAAGGACTTCTTTCAGAGGTACTGTATAACCTCACTCTTTTGGACCATCCTGCATGTTCCCCTATAATCAAAATCAAATTAAGATCATTTGGTCATGAATGGCAAAGCAAGTTTACAAAATTGGACATCAGTTCCAGACATTAAATGCCCTCAGTGAAGCCATCTTCACCACCCGGTGCAACATTCCCACTAGCCTTCTCGAAACATTGGCATCAAGCATACCCAAACCAATTTTCTAAGGTGATTAACAAGAATGGCACAGCTACTCATTTCTGAATAAATTTTTTGCACATTTTATTTCTATTTTAGGGTGGTTTGGTTTTTTTTTTAACCTATGGTCTTAAACGTTTGGTCACCTGATGAACAGTGTAACGGCGTTACCAACTTATTGTGGTGGAGGAGTTGTCATGTCCGGATGATCCTAGGAGCTAAGTTGCCGAGGACTTTTATGCCTTTGGTAGGGTGCCATGACAAAGAGTGGTTCAACAGACCCCTATGAAGAGAAAAAACATTGGATCGAATCTTCCGCAGCTTTTCCTTTCATGGGACACTGCCGGAAGAGACAACATTGGTCCCCCCTCCAATAAGGTAACCACCCATGGATGAGGCCAACGGGGTCAGGTGCAGATTGAGCTGAGGAGCAGCAAAAGCGAGGACCTTGACCGTCCGATTATCATCTCCAGAAGCTAGCTCTTGACAAGTGGAATGTCACCTCTCTGGTGGGGTAAGAAGCCTTCGTTGCTGCACTAGGTGAAAAAGTTCCGGCCAGATACAGTTGGACTCACCTTGATGCACAGCAAAGGCTCTGGAACCAGTTCTCTAGATAAGGGCTGGACTTTATTCTAAACTCCAGCAGTGACAGGCGAAGGCTAAAGGTGGCAATTATTGTTACGTCGAGGCTCATGGCCTGTCCATTGGAGTTTAACTTTGTGAACGAGAGGGTAGGTTCCTTCGGGTGGAGGGAACAAGTCCTGACTGTTGTTTGTGCTTATGCGCCAAACAGCAGTTCAGAATACCCGTTCTTTTTGGAGTCCCCATTAGGAGTACTGGAGAGTTCTCCCTTGGTGGCTTCACTGGTTCTCAAATTACCGGTTGATCTACGTTTCACCCGACCTGTGGTCATGAGCTTTGGGTAGAGACAAGAAAGAACAAGCGGCCAAATTATTTTTCTTGGTTGTTTGCTATAAATTGCTTACTCAAAAATGTTTTTGTCCCGCTCTCATTTCTTATTTTTGCATTTTTCTGCTTTAAACCTATACTTCTTCCTTAAAATCCAACAGCAAAAATGTAAATTATTGCAATTTTTCTTTATGATTAGGAGTGTATCTCAAATATCATATTTTTATAAACTTTTTTGGCCTGGGGTCAGTGCTTTATTTTCGCTCTGTCACCATTTGACTGAACACATGCTGGGACTTTCTCTGCCATCTTGTCGTTTGGTCTACTCTCTAAATAGAACTAATTGCACATCAGCGAATCATTTACCCCCACAGTTCACACCATAGCACACATTCAGTCATGAAGCTTGGCTTTATAAACACATGACGCAGTCTTGTTACCCACAGCTATTTCCTTTTGGGTTCAACTTAAAATGCTAGAATAAATAAAATGCATCATTTTAATGTGGCTGTGTGTGATACTGAGCACAAAAACGAAGCATATTGCCTGTGTGTGACCTTTTGCCTACATGGGAGTGTTACATGAAAACCACAAACATGATGCTGCAGACGCACCTGTTCCAAAAGCAGAGGCCACGTGGGATGAGAAAAAAACAATACAAATGAAATGTACAACGCTTACCGATTTTCACATATATTCTGGCAAACTTTCCTGCACTGCATGTCATGTGTTTGGCATTGAATACCAGTGCAACAAATCATCATCAAAAACAAGATGGGCATCCAGGCAGATGTATTGCAAACCATGTGCTGCTGCTGTTGCTGACATGGTTTGACTGATAGTATACTGCTATAAATTATGGCCACCACGAAACCACCCTCCCTCGTGCACACATACAGTACATGAAAGACAACACTCATTTAGTCCCAAGCACATGGACTCACACGCTATATGTTCCGCACGCACTGAACACGCTATGAGTAACGTGCTGCAAGACATTCAAGCAAGAGACGTGTGACAACAGTCGGTCAGATGGACACAACAGCCCATCATGGATCCCTTTGTTACACTTATCACTGTTTGTTGATGGAAATACGTTCACTTACTGTCATTCTTGGACTACGCTTCATGGAAAAGACATAAAATCCTTCATTTCAAATGTGCATTCAGTCTAATGGAGGCTGGCACACTGGTGTGGGCATCGTCATTTTCAAGACAAACTCAAAACATTGTTGATCAGGTTCTTATAGACAGATGTGTTGGCGCTTTGGAATACATTAAAAAACAATGGGATGAACCTCATCACCACCACTTCACACAAACACTCACGCACAACGTAACTCAATACCCAGCTGAATCAGAAGGACAACTTGGATCTATTTATACTACCAGGAGTGACTGAGGATCATGGGACTACACAGCCATGCTTCCTTTAAACAAGGGTGAACATCTTGTTCTTATACTGCCAGGAATACATTAGCTTCATACGTAAAAACCAACAGAAATAATCAGTGTGTGTGTATGCAACATGATGAATCGGAAGCTTTGTTCAAACAAATAATGAGGCATATATTAATAACACACAATTCAAATGAATTGTACCACATGATCACAATGATACTGCCAATTCTGATATCGATTTGATACCAAGTAAATGCAGGCCCAGTATAGCTAATACCAATACAGGGTCCAATACCATCCATCCATTTTCTATGCCGCTTATCCTCATTAGGTCGTGGGGGTAAGCTGGAGCCTGAGTCCAATACTTTGGTAACAATATCAGCAGAATAACACAATCATTCCCTTTAGTTGTTTTAGATGAATAAACAGTGCAAAATGCAGAGCAAAAGCTACTCTTGGCTCTCATTCAAAAGCTGGCAAACAATATAGCAGCATATGGATGTATAGAATACAACAGATAATTAGAAGTAGCAGAGGACAAGTTGGTATCCTTACCATCAATATTGGAATTGATCCATGCATTGTGAAACTCAACACCTGTTGGGAATCATAATGGTACTACACTGCGTGGAGGTATGTATTCTGGGAAATGGTAAAGCATTGGAAGCACCAGAGTAGGTCAAATACGTATATATTTGTATTTTTTCATGTCACAGCTAAGGCATGTACGTAATCGTCTCCAAAGCGGAACTAGAATGAAAACAAAACGTTCTTGGTTCTCCCCCCGACTTACATTTTGATACTCCCGCGTCGCGTGTAAGTGTGTGTTGCGACGTTTCCGCGTGTATTTCTTTCCTCGTCGCCATTTTGCACCGCTCAAGTAGATAAACAAAGCCACGTGCTGTTGGGGAAGTTTCCAAGGTGGGCGGGGCCAGCGCGCTTTCCGGGAGCCTATAAGAAGCGGCGCACTGGCAACAAGATAAGACGCTCGAAGGAGACGCACGAGTCAGCACTTGTCACTCGCGCCGCCAATTACTCTGCTCGAGCACAGGATGCCCTTCTTGGGACAAGATTGGAGGTCGCCGGGTCAAAGTTGGGTTAAAACCGAGGAAGGTTGGAAGAAGACGGCAGTGGACGACAAGAACAACAACGTCACGGCGGAGAGGTTTGTCATCAGTTTGCGCAACGTCAATGACGCGAGCGTATATGACGTGACGGCGGGATGAATTGAAAGAGCTGCCCTTATGTTCCCATGTCCTTTTGTCGCTAATCGCAAAACTATTAATAAACGCTCACGTGAGCGGATTACGCCTGCCCGGTCACTTTAAAACCGGACCGGAAGCGTTTCTCGTCAACGTGAAAGCAATGGTGTCTTCTTTCAGACGTTTACGTTCGGAAAAACACTTTGACGCGGATGCATGAGTATCTTGGCGTTTGCTGAGGTGACCATTGTGAACTGAAGTGTGGGCTTGTGCTTTTGCAGCTTCTGCAAGGCGGAGCAGGAATGTTTCAACAAGGAGAACTTGCTGCTCTCTCTCAGCTATGACATGGCTGCCAAGAAGAGGAAAAAAGACCTCATGAACAACAACACCAAGATTCCATGTAAGTCACCCCCAGGTAGTAGAGGGGTGCGCAAAGCGCGGACCGGGGGCCATTTATCGTTCACGCTGTAAAATGAAAATCAAACAAGCAAACATTTTGTATATGTTTTATGACCTGAATAATATCAAAAGGGACCCTGCATCCTTTTTGGTTTTCAAGTATGTAGATCTCGGTGGAAAAAGTTTGGACACACCTGACCTAATTAATGTCTGCTAATTGCATCCGGTCATATACTGGCCGGAGATGCCCGCAAGCAAACACAAGAGAATAATTTCCCCTCATGTCGTGAACTCTTTTTTTTTTTTTGTTTGTTTTGTTTTTTTCCGGCCACTAATATAAACATTGTGCTTTCTCACAGATTTCCACAGGGAAAAGTGGATTTATGTTCATAAAGGAAGCACCAAGGAGGTAACGCATAACCTTAGCTAACATAACATTCCTTTCTAATGTCAACACACTGAGACGACTCCTTTTAAAAGCTTGTTAATTAAATTTTCCCCAGCGCCATGGATATTGTACTTTGGGAGAGGCCTTCAATCGCTTGGACTTCTGCAGCGCCATCAAGGACTCCAGGAGGTTCAATTATGTCGTCAGAGTGAGTCCTCCAAGTATTTTGCTCTGGGTTAAAGCCTCGCGGGTGTGCAGGGTCTTATCAATCCTGTGCAGACGGCACAGATGATACTGACCCAGCCAGTGCATGTTTGTGGAGATGAGTGATAGCGGTTTATGCTGATGGATCCCTGAAAATGGGATATCGCAAGGAAAACTCTGGAAGTCTTCCACAAGTGATCACAAGGTTTTGCTTGTGTGCTGGTGGGGGGGCATAGGAGGGGGTAAATGTGCAGTGAGATGAGAGCTGCTCCTCAAAGGCTTAATGAAACCAGACCTGGTGTTTGTCAGGTGACTCATACACACGCTACATGTGATATTACGCACTACTGTGTTTTCACCCTACCCTGTTCTGGTCAGGACCTTTCCACTGTCATCTCAATTAAAATTTCTAATAATATGCAACAATTGCGACAGCCCTTGCCACTTGGGAGTTTTAATCGTTTATTTCTCCCTTTTTGTGTTTTGCAATGACATTTCAGCCGGTACAACAATATGACTGCAACATGATCATCTAGTCGGAACGCGCCGTCCTGGGTCACTGCTTGTGGCTACATTTCACTCTGGCTCACTTTCACCGATCAAGTTCATCATTTAGAGGACAATCAGTGTGTCTTGTGGAAAGAGAGACACGCGTAGGTTACTTCAAGGAGGCTAAGATGTAACTTCACGGCCGTTATGTAATGCCAAGCAGGCCTGCTAATACCGTCTGTGTTGGTGGAAAAATGTGAGGTGAGCGCCAAGCTATGAAGTGCCGTTTCGTGAGCCACGGGGTCTAAAAGTAGATACGGAAAGGCACATTGTTCTGCCCGGCTGCTCTACAAAGCACGGAGCAGCTTGATGAGCTGCTAAATGACGAAGGGCATGGGATTAGGTTGTTGGAATGCTGCAGGAAAAAATGAATCCGGAGCAAGTAGAAAATCTGAAAGACACAAAGATAAACTTTAGATACTCTATTTGCTTATGGTAATGTTGCTATGTTAAGGTCAAAGATATTTGAAGGGGGGGCATGTTCCTTCTTGACATCTACATGCATTCCCATGCCAGCCTGCTACATCTTTGTCTGCTAGCTAATTGGCAAATTAATAAAATCACCAGTGTCACATGGCAGAATCAGCCGACAGGTTATGAAAATCTAGTTTTGTGAAGCGTTTTTGCTTCCCGGGCTGTCAGCCAAATGCTTCCTAGCAGATTCTTCCCCCATCAGTGAGCTTCAGCCTCTGAGCCGAATGATTTCAGACCATCTCAACACGAGCGTGTGTGCGCGCGCCTCTTTCTTTAAAACAAACCTTAAGTAATGAGGAATGAAGAACAGAGAGTCTCTCACTTGACAGCAGGAATTTATATTGTGTTTTTTTTTCTTTTTCTTTCTCTCTCTGCTCAAGCTCCTGGAGCTTATCGCCAAGTCGCAGCTCCCCTCACTCAGTGGTGTGGCTCAAAAAAACTACATGAATATTCTGGAGAAAGTGGTTCAGAAAGGTGAGCTTTGTCACTGCTATTTATTTGAATTATTTAACCAGATCCTTCAATGGCTACTAACTGTGTTCAAGCACCGGGGCCAGGTCCCATATGTTGAGGTAGATCCATTGAGTTTTGATCTCTTAAGCTGCATCGCCAAGCCAAAACCAGGACAACCAATAAAATCAAAAGCGTGGGAGACAAAAGTCAGAACATGAAAAGCAAAACAATGTTTACAAAGTACACTAACTTTTTTTTCCTTAGTGCTTCTTTTTGCATCCTTTTTTTTTTTTTAAATGTCAAAAACAAAACTGCCCCGCCTGCTTTCAAGGGGGAGGTGGGTGCACATAGACCTGCTGCTTGTTGAAAAGATAGATGGTTTAATGTTAGAATCTACAAAAGTATCCCATAAGACCAGAAAAAGTCACTATGTTTGTCGCTACTTGCTTTTTTTTGAAGAAGACAAGGAATATGAATACTTGTTAATTCCTCCTGCTACGTCTTTTTATTCTCCGGCAGACCAGGTGGGTAGAAGAAGCAGTGTAACGATACCATCTACTGTACAGAGTTGCAATGACAAGCTACATTCACAGTTCCAGTATAATGTGTTTATGAGTAAGGCGAAACGGGTAGCACCAAATCTGTTTTGGCAGTCCAAATGTATTTATGGCGGACCGCCACAAATTTATGGCAAACACAAGAGTCTTGGAAAGGTATTTATTTAGGCTATTCTTCCTGATTCTCATTTTACAACTTAAAAGCATCATGTAATGTCTTCTTGATGGCCTATAATGGCCTAAAAAGAATCTTTTGGTGGTGAATTAGGTATGCAAGAAGGGACCAACTCGATATTTCTCTTTTCATTATTTTTTGTGTGTCGTGTAATATTATAGTGTTATATAAACAGAAATAGCATATTTTGTGTTGTATGTCTGCTGACAACTTAAGGCAGAGGAGTAAATCATTGAACAGCAGACAGTCACCAGATCCCCCGACAAGCCACATAAACCAAATGCTGTCGCTGCTAAACAGATCTGGAGCTTGTTGAGGTGTTCCGAAACCTTCTGGCCAAACATCACAGGAGGCGAACATACTGACTTTAATCAGGAGCATGTTTGATGCTGAACAAATGTTTACTTGTTTGGTATCTAATCGTATTGTCCATGCTTCTACGGCAGTGCTTGATGACCAGCAGAATGTTCGTCCCATCAAGGAGCTCCTGCAGACGCTGTACGTGTCGCTGTGCAGTTTGGTTCAGGGTATGGGCAAGTCCGTGCTGGTGGGGAACATCAACATCTGGGTGCACCGAATGGAGAACATCCTGCAGTGGCGGCAGCAGCTAGACAACATCCAGATCAACAGGGTAAGACAAAAGATCTCTGTCCTGTCCAGTATACTGCTCACAGTACGTTCTTAAGTACACCTTTTATGGTTCTTCCAGCCAACATCAACAGGCATGACACTGACTGAGCTGCCTGCCAGCCTCCAGCTGAACATCATGCAGCGTCTGTCAGATGGCAGGGATCTGGTCTGTTTGGGTCAGGTGTGTCCAGAACTGGGCGGACTTGCTGAGGACCGGCTGCTCTGGAGGAGACTCTGCCAGTACCACTTCACAGACAGGCAGGCATGTGAAGACAATTCATTCATTTTCATCCATTTTCTTGTTCAGTGGCGGATACTGTTTGCGTGCGCCTTAACACAAGCGATTTACAAAAAAACTTTCATGATGAGTCCTGGGCAACCATGTAGGTGTGTGCTGGTATTTAGGATAATGTACACGGCATGGGAACACGTGCATCTAATATCTCCCCATATTGTAGCGTCAAGGGGAGATGCTGCTGGAGTACCCTTACGCAGCATGCCTTGCAGGCACTTTTTTACAAAAAAAAAAAAACGATAAAGTTACAGTATGTTCTTAGCACTTAGCTGTTGTTACCCACATAGAATAGTCGATTGGTGTTGTTAACTTACTCTGAATGTACGGGAAACACGGCAGCGTACTCTAATGTCATATTTCTTATTAGATCTCATTAGCTTGTGCAGGTGTAGCGGCGTGATATAAAAAAAAAAACAAAACAATCCAGCGATGTCCAAGCACTGAAAGCAGACTTGATACTGGGAAGTGGGAGGCTGCAGAGTGCGTGTGTACTGGCACAGTTCTTAGCTCACACTATGCACAAAAATAAGCACTTGATAAGCAAGTAAGCCACTTGCTAAAGTAGGTTACGCTGATTGTAGAAAAAAATTCAATGGTCTAAGTATTTAATGGGATTGGCGTGCAAGAAACAAAAATACAAGAGTCTTAATGTGTTCTTCCTCTTTAGATCCGCAAGCGCCTGATTGTGTCTGATAAAGGTCACCTTGAGTGGAAGAAGATGTACTTCAAGCTGAGTCGATGCTATCCTCACAGAGAGCAATACAGCGACACTCTGCACTTCTGCTCACACTGCCACATCCTCTTCTGGAAGGTATTGGCATGTTTTTAAAAAATCTTACTCAAAAATACATGAAATATTGATCGTTTCACGTGTTTGCTCCCGCAGGACACAGATCATCCCTGCACTGCCAACAACCCAGAAAACTGCACCATGGCCCTCTCCCCACAAGACTTTATCAACCTTTTCAAATTCTGATTCCCCCCCACCCGCTGAAATCCACATGAACTGGGTGTACATAATGTACAGAACACGTGTATCATATTTTTTGTTTTCAGTTGATAGGACTCGATGTTGATCAGGCAGTGGGACAATTATGCAATTGAGATTTTGGTTTGTTGCGTTTACTTGTTTAGGCTAACATTGGTCAGTGAGTGAAAAGAGAAGGACTGTTGGAAGAATATGCTTCTAATGCAGGGGTTGGGGGCAGTAGACACAGGACAATGGGAGTTATTTGGGGGTTTTTGAATTCCAGGTACACATAGTTGTGGACTTTGCATTCCTCCACTCGGAGGGATTTTGTTTTACAGTTTTGAGTGTTTTCCTCAAACCTGTTTTTTTTTTTTTTTTTTTCCCAACATGGGAAGTCTGAGTTACTCCGTGGAATTATGATTTGTATAAGGGATAGAGTGTTCAAAATTGCTAACGTTGTTTGGCCCTGCTCATTCTGGAGGCTTCAGTGGGGGGCAATTAAGCAACTTGGGTTTAATACATAATGTTTTCTATATACTTTTTTCACTTTTATAAAGATTTGATACATTGTTTTAAAAAATGTGTTCATTTTCTGCTGTGGCTGCTATTTCAGTAGTTTTTGACTGACGATACTTTGTGTGCCTTATTGCAAAACTGGTACAAGTCCCCCCCCTTAGATGTCGAACATGAACGCAATCATGTGTATTATTGCATACCAAAGTTGATTTTTTAGCCCCCCACCGCCCACCCACCCTTCCAATGCCACATGCATGACGAAGCACTGTATTTCAATTGTGGTTAAGTAGCGCAACTTGTTTAAATGTTGTATCCAGACTATCTTTCAGCGCTGCTCCGTGACATACATACATGCTATGCAATGCATTTTCTTAATGTTCTGTTGTATAAATATTTACTTTGATAATAACTGATGTATGTGGTCAATTTTTAAATATTGGGTTTTGCTTTTTAATCAGTGTTGCCAGATGGGAACTCACATATTGTACCATCTTAAAATGATCGTATATTGAGGAACTCAATCGTACATACCCGATTTGACGATGCCCAGAACCATATGCTGCAGTAAAACATAACCATAGACTGTGTAGTACAGCTTAACATGCAGTTTCCCCCCCATGAAAACCCGTGCTATTAAGGATAAAACGGCCACTGGTAGAACAGCGCCCTCGCCTGGCTGTGCAAGTGAAAACGCACTACAATGTAACCTGTTTGTGTTTGCAAATACACACGTACTAAACCGGTCAAATGATCGTACATTATCGAATTTTCGGAATTATGGATGCGACAATGATTGTAAGTATGGCAACGCTGCTTTTAGCAGCAAATTCCAGTGTCCAATAAGAACACTGCTCTCTTGTGGATAAATAGTGAACTGCAAGAGTGGGTATATTTCTTGCACATCTACAGTAGCAGTCAAGTGTGAAAACTAAAACTTTGTTGGAACATATTGTAGCTCATATTTTAATTTAATGAAAAATAACACAAAGGACAGGTCTTAATTTGGCACAACTGCTACATAGCATGGTGACAATCAACCTATTGTACTGTATGTGTGGTCCACAACCAACACTAACAATGTACACAATAGATTTATTTGTTGCCGAGGGACAAAACAAATGCAATTCAGCAGAAAATAAGAACAAGGTAATAATCCACTTCTGATATTGTTTATTAAATATTGTGCATATTCTTCTGCCTCCCCCAATTCTCTTCAGGGAGAACAAGCAGTAGCTTCCTGGTTGGGGTTTAAGTCTACATTTGGAGGCATGTCTAAAAGCTGCAGTGATAACACACACACACCCAGACAGTGTCTTAAGGCCAACCTGTTCTGAGACGCTCATAGTGCCTTGATGAACTCGGTTGCAAAACACGAGGTTTGAGGTACAAACGCCTACCACCGCCAAGAAGGAGCTGGTGTTTTGTTGCCTTGTGAGCAAAAACCTCAATTTCACACCCAGAGAACTGCATCAAACCCTAGCTACCATGCTATGTACGTTATTTCCTGTTAGTGTTATCATGCAATATTAATAGAAACGTATTCCATACAAGAACAGCACCAACTGTGTGCATCTACCTACCACACTAGATGACAGCATGCCTTTGAAGTCCATTCAAATCACAGGTTCATATTTTACTTTATTCATCAGTCATTTTTATCAAAGATGTAGTTGAGCACCAAGCTCATCTCTGACTTTGTTTCCGCACATGGGCTCCACGGGTAAAGGGAGGCAGTGTGGTACAAAAGCCCACCGCAACTTCCACATGCACCCGACTGAGGTTCTGCTCACGTTAGGACGTCTCGGTCCTGCGAATGTTAAAAGGAGGTATGCAACACACAAACAATACCGATATTGCACATGCTTCATCAAAGCAGGAAAAAATGCACAGATTTACCAAATAATAAATAACTGTCAAAGGGGTATGTTTTCTCTTTCAGAGTTCTCAATAATCCACTCAATAGCGTCCCAACCCTACAGAACCACACAGACAGAAAAAGAGAGAGAGAGCAGATTAAAGGACAAAACTCATGCACAGTAAAGGGTGGACCAAAGTAAATGATAGTGAGACTAGAAAAAGGCCTTTACATTTGGGAAGGGGCACTGCAACGGCATGGAAATAAAGGACTGTGCAAATCAGTGCAATGTGGATTATAGGACTATGACTAGAGATTGCCCGCTCAATATAAATGGCCGATATTGGCATAAAAATTAGATATCTGTTCTTTTTTTTCTGCCGATAATGATATCAGCAAAGCACACACAGCCACAAAGCTCAGTTTGTATTCGGTGTGGAATTGTTTTCAAGTTCCACCTTTGGATTGTAAATGTGCAATTTACGACGCTTCATTAATGCTCCGTCCATGCGTGACATTATAATTTCACTGATTGTATTACAGTAGTTTCATACTTTGCGTGCTTCTTATACTGTAGGGACGTTTGTGCCGATGTGCAGCTTGGCATGGTATCGTTTCCAGCACTATTTCATTGGGTTCTTATTTATGAATGTCTTGACGGAGGAGAACATGTTATTTTGGTTTGCTATTTGGTCATGTTTTTTTTTTTTATGACTTTTGTTGCGACACAATGTTTAAAATAAATATATAACTTTTGCTATAACTTGTATTGCATCTTGCAGCATTTGTCTAATTTTGCACAAACTCTGATTAATTGTCAAATGCATCGAGTGGCATCACAGTAAAAGAAGTATAATGTGTTTATTCACTACACAAGATGTCACCTGTGGTTTGAGGAAAGATGCTGTCTATATAGGTACCGGTAATGAAGTGTGGGGCAATATTGGTATATCCGATATCAGTATGAAGGTCACTATTGAGCATTTCTAATTATGACATCCCAAAATGTTACCTTTCTGGCATTAGCGGACATTCTCCTAGCCATCATCCCTTCCAGGTAGCTGCTCAAGCTCACTCCCTTCACTGTAATGATGGCCTCCTGAGTCAGGATGGTGCTGAGGTGCATGAGAGGTAGGTCAAAATGTCATAAAAAGGACACCTGGTTGTGTAGACTTTAGTGCAGCCAGCGTGGGTTTAGTTGCTATTCGGTAATTTTGGCTCAAAGCCAGCTGGGATAGGCTCCAGCTACCTGCGACTTTGAACAGGATAAGCAGTATAAAAAGCGGATGGGTGGACGGTTACCTGGATGCAAATGAAAAACTTACACCTCGGGGTTGTCAGGGTGTGGTCTGTAAAGGAGCCTCTCATCCACTGATATCAGGTTGGTGAGAGTAATCTACAGGACAAAGCAAACATTCAGAATCATTTTATTACCCTGAAATGGAATCACTGATCTGAAACTGAAGTACTTTGCTTTCATAGACCCTCATAAAGCATAACGCCTCAAAAAATGTCTTGTCTCATTCCCATTCTTTTGGCATTTTTAATCTCTACTTCATCCAAATGTAAGTTCGAGCCATTTTTAACAGGCCTTCATATTTTCATCAGGAGTGTATTTTTAACAAAGACGAAAAAAAGATTGTGGCTTAGAAAAATAAAGATACCTGTACTACAATATACATCCATTTTCTATGCTTTACCCTCACTAAGGTAGTGGGGGTATGCTATCCCAGCTGACTTCAGGCGAGAGGCAGGGTCCACCCTGGACTGGTCTCCATTACAATACCCATTACATTATTTAAAATTAGCATTATTATTCATTTGTGAGCTTGACTGGCAACAAGTCTATGGTGTCTTCCACCTCTCGCCCAAAGTCATTTGCCCCATATCCTTTTCAAACGCGACCCTGGTTCACTCAGAAGAGCAACGTTGCAAAAAAAACTTAAAAAATATCCCCAAAAGACAGGCTGGCCACAAAAGGGGTACCTGGTACTCTCTGCAGTTGAGTAAATAAATGCCCTTGGTCATGGCCATGACATCATGAAATTGCATGATGACTTCAATAATAAACATTCCTTACATTCAACATGCTGATGCTGTTTATCTATGTCATTTGAGAAAAGGTCAAACTGCAGATGTCTCGGTAATGACCTTACATTTGTTGAGCACAACTCCATCTTTTTCTCCTCAGGATCCACTACGGAGTATTCCTTCACGTACGTCTGAGTATGTGTGGTTCCCAGTATCTACAAAAAGAGCGTAACACGGCGTGAGAATCAACGCGAGCATACCAACATGCACCACTATACATGCTGAAAGCTGCATGTGTTTTTCAGCACTGCCTCTGACCCTGCAGAACGATGACGGTGTGACCACTGACCGCTCGTACGATCGCCGGCAAGCCCCACTCCGTGCTGAGGAGTCGGTGGCTGTGCAGGCGTCCTTCTGTGTCCATGCGGCGGTCCAGAACGTCCACGCCCACTACATGTGGATTCATGGGGTTGGGGTACTTCCTCATGGCGGCCTTGATCACCGTATCCCATGGGTAACTTCACACAAACCAGCGTATCAATTATAAAGTATTATTTATAAATATTATTTATAATTAAAGTATACAAATAAAGTAAGAATACAATCATTATCATCAATTTTATTATCAGTTTTTCCCATTTTACAACATTATAAACAAGGTAATAAAATGAACACCAAAACCAAAACATATACGGATATCTGTGAAGCTAACCTACACTTGTTATCAGTACTATCGATATTTGGATCGACCCGCCCACTCCTACCACTACCACGGGCCTTATAGCATCACGTTTAGCTGGGTGTTGTACAAGAAAAACTATATCTTGACCCACCGGAACGCGTGCTCGGTACTCCAGATCTTCATGTTTCCTACGGGAGTCGGCACCTTGTCTCTCCAAAAGGATGACCTTCAGTGGAGCACTTCCCTGGGTCCCTCCGGTGATCAGTGGTCTGGGCCAGGGAGCTTCCACCATCACAGTCCGGTGACCACGATGCCCTTCGGCGAGCGTCAGAAGAGGAAAAACACTGCGGGAAATGACATCTTGTTTCCCGTGATATAGCAACAGGCGGCAAGGGGAACGACGGCGGTGGAAGATGTGGTGGAGGAGGAGGGAAAAAAAAGAACTAAAGCCGGCGTAGGCTTGACCCCATCAATGTAAAGCCAGACCAACAAAATGCCAGGTTCCTGCTAGGATTTTCAAAATAAAACGCGATGTCTACGCTCCAGTATGTGTGTTCGCATAGTCAAATGAAAGTTATGACTTTACATAAACACAATCGTATTTTATTTGCCTTCTTTATAACCTTTATAGCCCTGCATTCATCCACGTCCTAAAAAAACAAGAAACAAACTAAAATACGGTGCCTGGCTAGTAGCAAGGGGGGTTGCAAATGTGTGACATTAGCAGAGCAAACGTCTACACAACTCAGTGGCTCAGTTGTGTTATTACTAAATTTTTATCATGAATTCAAAATGATGTACGAGCGCGCCACGTGCCGCCTTTATTTTGAAGGCAGTTTCGCTCCGTTTCTGCTCTTACCTCCGTCTGACTTGTCGATGCCTGTGCACCGCTTCCAATGCATCCGCCTTCCATTGTGCGCATGCGCAAAGCATCCTGCCACCATCCTCACGCACCGACGGCAGCTGCATCAAGCTACAGGTAGGCAGGTACGAAAAAACCGGAAATTGGTGAGTTTTCTTGGTTTCTAAGACCACAGCAGTTAGTTGTACTGCACACGACGGACAAACACAAATGTCCCACAATCAGACATCACAGTGGCTTTCATAAAAATTGGTTTTCCTATAAAAAATTATCAACAATTTTATTTTGAAATGCGGATGAGAACACATGCCGGGGCCCGTGTGCGGCATCTTGACAGCGCCGTTGAGAGGGTGCTCAAGAGGCGAATTGTTGGGAAGACGAGCAGTGGAGGGAGGCTGCAGCACCACACATTAATGCCACCGTCGTCTAACTCGCCGCCAGATGCTCAGCAACTGTTAACAAAAGTCAAATCCATTCATCGGGAGGCGCGGGGCTGCATGACCTTGCTGTGAATGTCATCGTAGACGGACAAACAGAAAACATCGACACGATCAGGTAATGAGCGTCCTCGTTGAGATGGCCAGATTAGAGCGGCTGTTACGTGAGGTGTGTTGTACACGTACCGGCGTTCATTGCGATTTGACACCACAATGGAGGAAGACACATATCCTGTTGATTACA
Organism: Oostethus manadensis; assembly: GCA_024372805.1. Classification (NCBI taxonomy): domain Eukaryota; kingdom Metazoa; phylum Chordata; class Actinopteri; order Syngnathiformes; family Syngnathidae; genus Oostethus; species Oostethus manadensis. Next base: position 1,954,455 of record QODF01000060.1, on the reverse strand, counting down.
TCGCTCCTTCGCCCGAGGGGAAGGCCGGAGTGCAGAATACAAATGTCAAAACCCTCAAGAGTTTTCTTGCCTCTATAGGATGTAAAACCGTGTGAATGTGCTGTGTAATTGATTTGGGTGCACTGTGTGAATAGCTACACCGATTGGATGGTGGATGCTGCAGCAGGCTCTGATGAGGGAGAGAGTGGGGGCTGGTGGTGGAGGCTTTGTGGGTGTCACCTTTTTTTTTTTAGGAACATTAAATCAACCCGAGGGTTCTTCTGTGGTGTTGGTGCCCCCCCCATCCACCCCATCGCAGATAATCACCAATGGCAGGATGGTGGTGGGTTGTGTTTTGGCCTAAAAAAAAAAAGGGGGGGGGGCTGACACATGCGCTGTACGGGCACATGCTCCATGCTTTTGTGCCTATCCAAGTCTTAGAGCAAGGGTCAGTGACCTTTTTGGCTGAGAGAGCAACAAAAGCTGCATATTTTAAAATGTATCTCAGTGGCAGCCGTATAATGTGTTTTGTAACATTCAATATAACTGCATGCGTGCATTTTTAAGTTAGACCAACAATTTTAGAATATAATACGTCTCTGACTGTTGTTGTATTGAAGCTCACCAAAAAAATAAATAAATAAATGTTATAATAATTAAAGCACTTACCGTTAATGTGACTTCTGGTGCTGCATGGTTTTGCTCTGCAGAATTAGCTAGCTGACTATTTAAATAATGGAGGCCGGTTTACTTCTTGACCTCTCAATGACCCGGGTAGGCTACAGCATTATGCAGCAAAAATGGCGTTTTGCTGTCTGACCTAGAAAATATCAAAAGGACCGCAGGCATTGGCTTTGGCCGCCAGCACTGAGGTATTTTTGACACTGTGATGTCTGTATTGGTTTACTTTAAAAGGTCACTGAAAATAATTTCAATAAATCCATTTTTATCATGTTAAGACATGTCTGAGAGCCAGGTGTAGTCATCAAAAGAGCCACATCTGGCTTCCGAGCCACAGGTTCCCTACCCTTGTCTTAGAGCATGCATAGTGGTCGGGCTGTGGCCTGGCTCAGACACTTATGTGGCTATTAGTCAGTCTACTATCCTAAGATGTTAACAAGCAGAGACATACAATATCTCCCAAAAGTGAGTACGACACTCACATTTTAATCTTCTCAAGGGACAACATCTTCTACTACAAGCCATTGATGATATACTTAAGAGTAGCCCAGCAGTCTTGATTTACTATCCACCAAAAATGAGTCAACATTAAGCCATGATTATATAAATAGCTGACAAGTCAAGCGAGTACCAAGATAATTGAGTCTTTGTACAGTCAAGTGTGGCGGTCATGGTGTCACTGTCTGAGGCTGCATGAGTGCTGCTGGCACTGGGGAGATGCGGTTCATTGAGGGAATCATGATTTCCAACATGTATTGGGACACTTTGAAGCAGAACATGATCTCCTCGTTTTGAAAAGTGGGTTTCATGGCACAATAACAACCCCAAACATGCCTCCAAGATGACATTTGCTTTGCTGAGGAAGGTGATGCAGTGGCCAAGTATGTCACCACATCTGAACCCAGTGGATATTTTCAAGCTGATAATGGAGGGGTCACATCCACCAGCTCTGTCAGGTCATCTTGGAGGAGTGGAAGAAGATTCCATTAAAAACCTGTGCAGCTCTGGTGAAAGCCATGCCCAAGAGGATTAAGGCGGTGCTAGATAACAATGGTGCTCACACTAAATATTCACACTATAGACACAAATTGAATGTGCTCACTCTGTGAGGTGTGATCACTTGTGCTGCCAGGTATTTAGACAATAATAGCTGTGTGTTGAGTTATTTTAAGTGGACAGTAAACCCATACTGCTATTCTGTACAAGCTGTACACTGACTACTGACTCTAAGTTATATAGATAGATAGCTAGATAGAAAAACAGGCAAAGCAGAGGCAGCTAATTATTGCACGTAATGGGACGCACCTATTCAGCCTAGAAAGCCTGCTATTAAAGCACCTCCACTAACTAGGATTGTTGGAGGTGCTGTATCTTCTAGTCACTGTCGTTTGAGAAGATACAATAAAATGGTCACTGAAACGTGACGGGTGTACTCACTATAGTAAAATATTGTAGTTTGGGAACATAATTTCCATAGTAGATGCATTTAATGATAATTATGTGTCTAAGATGACACTATGCTCAAGACTCATTTGATAGCTGGATTCATTTAAAGGTATGCTATGCTGTTCCCTTCCATTCAGGTCATCAGACATGGAGATTGTTACACACTTGATTAATGACACCATCGAATTCTACAAGTGGACGTTAACCATTGCAGGTAATAAAGAAGTATTATTTTCTGCTGTAAAAGAGTTAGCCCTAACTTTGCCAGATATGGTGAAGCTGGATTGTTACTGCTTTAAGTATGACAGAAAGCTAAATAAATAGCCACACTCATAGAACCACACACCCACATTTAATCCTTTCATGCTCGCTGAGCTGAGCTTTTGTAAAGAACACTGAGGTCGGTGGGTTGAGGTCTTGCAAAGAGGTCACGCTTGACAGCGTTTCTTTGTCAGAAGTTTTATGCAACTTCAGGGACGTTTGTCCAGAAAATTGTAGGTGAATTTTGAATTGTACTACTTGTAGTTTTCCATGTGTATGTTTAAGGAAGGTCTAAAGGTCCACAGTTAAATAAACCCAAAGCTGTGTTTATGCAGGTCAGTAATAGGTAGCATCTGTTCCACAGACAAACGAGTGGAGAAATGGACCCTGATGGACAATCCCCTGCCCACATTGGCCATCAGTACATCCTACCTGCTGTTCCTGTGGCTGGGGCCCAAATACATGAAGAACAGGGAGCCCTTCCAGCTCCGCAAGACACTGATTGTCTACAACTTCAGTATGGTCTTCCTCAATTTCTTCATTTTCAAAGAGGTACAGGTTTCAGATCTTCCTCTCTTTATGTGCATTAACGTCATCCCCTTCTGTCCTGCGGGTATGGAGGAATCTTATTTCAGTGGATGTTGTGTCATCACCTCATTTTGTGTCTCCGACATTTCCTGTTTTAATCATCCTGCAGAGACTCATTTTAAGTATATGCTTGTTCTTTTAGCTGTTTATGGCAGCCCGGGCAGCAAGATACAGTTACATTTGTCAACCTGTGGACTACTCAGACGACCCCAATGAAGTCAGGGTGAGTGCAAGGAGGCAACTGGATTCTGTATAATGATATCAGCACAATGTATCCAACATGTTCAATTAAGTTTGCCTTGCAGTCTGGAAATCCATTAAACAGTATATATCAGGTCCTCTCCCTATGGAGTTTGCATGTTCTGTCTGGGTACTCCGGCAGGAATAGAAAATGGATGGTTGAACAACAAGTACAAATAGTTTTAACTCAAGGCTAAACTTAACTATATTTTAGAAACAGGATCAGCCATTATTAGGTTTAGGACTCTAGTACTGTGCTGTTATCAGAATGGTTCAAAATGGAAAGGGGGTCACAGAGGGTGTCATGTTTCAATTTCCTGCTCGTTAATGTGGTCTGTCTCCATGACGTTATTTCCACTCCTGAAACTGTAGACACCAAAGGTCAGCCAGTCTCGGGCAGTCTCTCGTTAAGACTAAAGTTAAAGTTAAAGTATGCAATACAGTGTACGAAAAAGAGGAATTAGGAAACATGGTCATTACAGCAACAGAAACTGAAAAGATGGATTTTGTACAAGATTTTGGTCTGTGTTTCTGGGTTTCTGTCTCAATAGGATTGTTCATTACAAATATCTGCATTATACCCCATCTTCAGGTTGCAGGGGCGTTGTGGTGGTATTTCATCTCCAAAGGCATTGAGTACCTGGACACGGTATTCTTCATCCTGAGGAAAAAGTTCAACCAGGTCACCTTCCTGCACGTCTACCACCACTGCACCATGTTCACTCTCTGGTGGATCGGCATCAAATGGGTGGCGGGAGGACAATGTGAGTAGCTCATGTTACAACACACCTCAGGCTTTTTGCCTTATGCCCCCCAACACCATAATTAATAATTCCTTCTTGAAAAAAACAAGAAAATGTGTTTTGGTGACTCTATATTGTTTTTGCTTACAAAATTCCCCTATGACATTAAGAAATACACAGGGACCAAACTAATATCAACTGGTGAACTTTTTTCCCAGCATTCTTTGGTGCACACATGAACGCAGCAATCCACGTCTTAATGTACCTTTACTACGGCCTGGCTTCCTGTGGACCGAAGATCCAAAAGTACCTGTGGTGGAAGAAGTATCTGACCATCATTCAGATGGTAAATCGATCCCATATGAGATTGTTTTTATCTTTGCAAAGGAGGTAATGTTTTTGGTTGGTAATGCGTGCGATAGCTAAGATAGATAAGATGAGACAAAGGTGAAGTAAACCATTTCACAAAGGTTTGTGCAGGGGTGATGCATGGATCATTACATTTTGGGGTGGACTGAGTAATCCTTTTGCACTTTAATCGATTTTGCTATCACTTCAGGCCTTCTGGGTGTGCTGAGCTTGCTGGTAAGCATTAGCATATAGGCATAAAAATGAAATATTAGATCATATTGGTAATATGGTAATGATAATGATATTGCTGCATGCGTGAAACCTAATTGGACTGTGCCCTGCTTCACCGTGCAACAATTCAGTTCTGGAATTATTTCCACGTTTTGCTTTCAAATTGTAAATATGATGCAATTTGCGACGACTATAAAGTGTTACCTTTTGCTCTGAAACACAATGCAACTAAGCTGCACATCGAGCCAAAAAAGAAACAGACAACCAAAATACAGCAGGAAACTATGTAAAACTCATGGTAAACAAAATTATAGTCCAACTTGTTGCAGAATATGACATAAAGCCCTGGTTATGCCAGGTGGGAGTAAGACATCTTCCTTCAGTATTTCTAATGTAATATCACATCTCAAGAAGAATTACTCAGTCACACCTTCTGTTTGGAACTTTTTCTATAACTTGTAATGCATATAGAAGTATTCATATTATTTTACACAAACAGTGTTTGTTTGTGAAACGCAAGCATTAGACAAAGCATCATATGTTTACATTGCTTGCATTGTGCAACATCGGTATTAGTTGATATTGGTAATGAAGTGCTGATCAATATCGAGGTCAGTAAGAAAGCCAGCATGGAGCATCTCTAAGCAGCATTTTTATATTGATTTTCACAACATTTTTTTCATGTATTTCCTTGGCCAATTTTGTGTAATCCTACTGCACAGATGCACGCCAAATAGATCGGTTTGCTTTTGCAGGACATATGTAGCTGTAACTGTCTGATGTTGTGTGTTTGTGTGTGTCTTAGATCCAGTTCCATGTCACCATTGGCCACACGGCCTTGTCCCTCTACGTCAACTGCGACTTTCCCCACTGGATGCACTACTCCCTCATCTGCTATGCCATCACCTTCATCGTCCTCTTCGGCAACTTCTACTACCAGACCTACCGCCGCCAGCAGCCGAGACGTGACGCCTTCTCTTTCAAAGCTAGCAAGGCAATCGCCAACGGAGCCCTCAATGGACTCAGTAAGGCCGCTAATGGTGCAGCGGCGGCGGGGAGTAAAGACGACAAACCCCAAGAAAACACTGGCAGGAGAAAGAGGAAAGGAAGAGCAAAAAGAGATTAGATGGTGAGTGGTGAGGCTGGCCTGCTTTGATTTAATGGATTGTAGTAGATGAGGAAGAATGGAGGAGGTACAGTGTGATGTATTTATTTAAAGCCATGATCTGAGTTGATATAGATGTACTGTAGTAGACTGGCAGGTGTCAAGAAAGCATTGTTGGAAGTATCAAGGTCATAAAGAGGCCACTCTGGTCACAAAAAAAGCCTACATTAGTGAGGGATCCAGGTATTTCTTCTATTAACTGAGGTACCAAGTTGAGTAAATCAGCTTGGCCTGCTGAGAAATTATTTCTCCTGAGCTTTCTGGAAATAAATAGATTTAATACAACAGGAACTCATTTACCCCAAACCAGTTCCCCAACCATTATTGAGCCAAGGCATGTATTCTACACCACCAAACTAACATGGTGTATAAACAGCAAGAGGTGGATACACAGGATAATTATGTACCTTTTGCCGTCTGTCGGTAGAACAATTCTTCTGCCTGTCACAATGCTCGCTGGTTGTGACAGATGAGCAAATATTTGTGGTAAATATACAATGCATTTTATTTATACCAACCCACATGACATCCCCCTGATGATCTTTCGGCAGAGTGTTTAGGAATCACTGCAAAACTTTAAATTTACTGTATACTGTATGTCGACATTATATATGTACGTCTTTGCAATTACTCACCAAGTAGTAAAGATGAAGGAAATCAATATCAAGCGATGAGTTGTAAGTAATCACACAAACTGTAATCATTTCTAATCCTTTTGGACTTTGATGTGATTGTCCCATTACATTTGGACGTGTTATTCACCGCACATTACAAAGTGATATAACAGTGTAATAGGTTTTATTTCTGTATGTATTCTAGGTTTTGTATGTCTCTACTTGTGTTTAATGTGGCAAAGTGAACCTGATATGTCTGTCATTCACCAAGCATCACCCTACCCATATGCCAACTGTAAAGATGTTTGCTTCTGTACTTTTCTCTTAAAATTATCATTATATGGTCATCACTTGTCTCATACTCTGCAGGTGAAAACGTTGCGTGCAGCTCATAAGGGTCCTGTTATTGTCTTCAGCATATCCAAAGCTACCTTACAACTTGTTTTTACTCAACTTAAATCTCCTTTTATTCTTTTCAAGATTTCATATTTAAAGGCTTAGTTTTTGTCTTGTGCTGGCTTGAATGTAACCACATCATGAAACTAATATCGATGAAAAAAAGACAACATTCATTCATACAAAACAAACAGGGCTGGAGAACCGCTCAAGTGACTGTGTACCATTGCTCTGCCTGCAGTATGAAATTTCAGTCCATGTAATTATCCAATTTTCACAGCTACAATGGGTTGTTTTTATTGGTTGTTTTGGTATACTTTTACTGTATAAGCACGCATCCTTTAAAAAATGATTATCTGTCTGAGAATGCTAGTCATGTTGTATTTGTGTTGTACATATTGCATTGTGATCTTTTGTACTCTGCATTTGGGACTGCTCCCAGCTTGTTGGCTTGGACATTTCAATGTCCACATTGCTTATGTGTGATTTTTTTAAAACATTGTAAAATTGAACTCTCTTCAAATTAAATCTAATGCCTGTATATACTTTGGCTACCACTGAATATATCATATCACAAACGCCATGCCAAGCCATTTATTTGATAAGGATAAGACACATTAGGCCCGCTACATTTGCTGACAACGCAATACTGTGTCAAGGTGTGTAGCAGCAAAGTTACTATGCGTGATGCAGTTTTAACCACCAGGGGGCGTCATGGATCCACACCGAAATTCATTATGCGTGTACTGTAAATATTGTAATGAAGTTACTTCTCAAACTAATACCATCAGTCAGTCAGTCATTCACATAATCAATATTTAAAATCTTTTTTTATTTCATACAAAATTGTTCTCAGAAATTACCTGTGTGACTAGCCTCACCTCTTCACCCACGTGTTCCTGTTGTAAAATTATAACATATACCCTCCAAGTATACACCCTAAAAATTTGAGGTGTTTCAGACATCTCTATTAAAGGTAAAACTGCAACCCGGTAAAGGTAGAAACTCTAGTCTAAAATATTAATTTTGAAAGGATGCAGGCCAATCCCTGAGGGATTCTCCACCCACTTTGATAGCGTTAAACAAAGGTTTCCATGGTAACCGTACACAGCAGCTGCTAGAACCCACCCACCGCCTCGCCCTTCCAAACTCCTCCCATGACCACCCTCTCAGAGTCTCAGCCCCTTCCCCCCAACGTCTCCTTGAACCAGCTGGGGTCGGTGTGTGCGTGTGCGTGTGTGTGTGTGTGTGTGTGCGTGGGTGGATGGACGTTAAAAATTGATTAATGTGTGTGTTTTAAGATCTCGCCAGCACATTTTACGAGTGGGAGGTATCATTCAGCAGTGTTACAAAATTGTATTGTAAGCGGTTCTTCAAATAGTACTTTGGAATTGTGATGTTAGAAAGTCATTTGACCTCAGCATTCAACCCATCAAGTTACCACTGAACACAACATCCCAATACAAATGATTGTCCATAAAAAAAAGGATTTTTATGTGCCATCGATAAGTGATTGATGCAGTTTGCCTTGTGAAACTACAGCCAGAGGCCTAAGTGTGTAATATAGGGCAGGTTGATTCAGCCTGGTATCGAATTTCAACTGGATATTTTTAACAGAAATATAATTTTGAAGATAAGCACATCCTTTTTTGGCTTTCACATCAAAGAAACCTGTTTCCTGTCTGGCACAAAGACAGCTGATACAGTATGTGGATATGTGGAGCACACCAACTGGGAATGGAGACAATGATGCTGAGGATGTTCCCAATGGCACGGGTGTCCAAACTTTTGTCTTCTGAGAGCTACTTTCAAAAACTAAAAATGGCCAAGAGCTACTCATTATTGAACATTAACAAAATGTTGGAATCCACAATTCACGTAAATGTGAATTCTGAAAGAATGAATTTGTCTGCTTTCCTGAGAAGTATATGGTGCATGAACTCCATATACAAAAACATCACTCATTCTCTTCTTTTCCCTTGTTATCCTCCTAATGATCAGCCATTAGTAATGGTGAGCTACTCAAAATTAGCTGGCGAGCTACTGCTCCCATGCTACTGGTTGGAGACCCCTGCCCTGCCGTCTATGGTATTGAAGATGGTTTTCAAACCCTGCCTGGAAATTACTTATTCCTGATGATTATGTGTGGGGAATCCTGTGTTACTGTGACAATGTGCGGGTTTTGGGGATTAGTAGCGATATAAGAATTGACAATTACAGAAAAAATTGGCTTTTTAGAAATGAATGAATGCTGCATTGTGGTACTCATTATGCAGGACAATAATACTAGATATATTACAACATGTAGACAAAGCTGTTTGTGAAACGGCTCTTTCTCACAGTTGAGCCTCTTTGGGTGAATTAAACATTTTATGTTCCTGAACATGTTATGTTATCAATATAGAGATAAAAAAAACATGTTCCCAATGTCAACACTGAAAGAATCACAATGGCACATTCAAAAATATAAAGTCATTGTAGCCAAGCATAAGAGGTCAAATATTTACCTTGCATAGTTCTTGGAAGTTTCCCCAATGCACACATTTGCCACCTAATAATATTGGGCAGAAAAAGATTGGAAGGTTGAAGTGAGAGGCATGGATTAATCTGTAAAAAGGAGAGTACAAACTGTTATCACAATGAGAGAAAAAAAACAAAAACATCCATCGACTCCATAGCTGGACGATTGCAACATTGTGTCTTTTTTTTTTTAATTGAAAGCCACAGGCTTCATATGAGCTAAGACTAAAAGCTTGCAAAAAGCCTGATGCTCTTTGCAAAGTTGCTCTCTTTCAGGCAATGGAAAAATCATTGTCCTCTGTGATCATTTCGCTTGTAGCTAAGTACATTATTTAAACATATTAACAATCTGCTAAAGCAAAATGACTAGTCACATGAGTGGACAATTCCTATCAATAAATTAAAATAGTATCATGAGAGTTGGGCGGTAAGCTTTCAATACAACCTCACAATGACAAGTTCACGATTCAATTACCAAAGGACAGAAAAACAACAATGGGTCATTTGACGGGAATTATTGTTGTATTATCTTCTTAATATTGTTTTGCACAGTTTCTGTTTGTGACAGCAAAATATATTGGCTGGAAAGAGTGCATTAAAGGGACAGCTACCGGTACCGGTTCAGTCCACCAATCACAGCAGCCCTTCCAGCGATGATGTAATGTCATGAATATGCTAATGAGGTGGCTGGTGGATGGGAGGCTGTGGAGTCGGCATCCTTTCAGCCTTCATCACCACTACCCTTCGAGCATCCGACTAAAAGGTAAGAAAAAAACATTTAGATGCCCATTGTCCCAGTTTATGTCAAGGTGGGTGTGACTACCTCAAAAAGGGTATCGACACTATGTTTTTATAGACTGTAGACTGTCTCGCCTCCAAGGTTGACTTACTGTTGCGTTCCACAATGGGTCATCTTAAAGACACCCTGAAATAAAAGTGTGTAAAGATGATTTTTCTTGCATGGACTGAGGTAGCATCATTTATTTAAATTAGGGTTGGGAAATGGTTGAAGTCGATTTTGGTTATTCGTACAAATAGGTCATCATACAAAACAGTCATACTTTTATAGTTCATCCTCCAAGAGTATCAATGAGTCGTCGAACATGGTGAAAACGAGGAAATGGTGACTGGCAGGAAATGTGTTCAACCGTTTTATATTATACATTGTGGAATTTATCAGCACAATTGGACGTTAAGGGGACGTTTAAAACGGTGATACCGGGTGTTTGCCACTGCTATTATTGTTACTTTTAGGCTCGAAACCCACATAATTGGTGATCTAATTGGCCGAGCTGCAGCTGATCCCATGCATCTCATCAAATTTGGGTTAAGTGTCCAACATCTGCCCCTGGGCCTCATGTACTCCACCATATGTCTGAGCCGGGTGTTGTTAAGAGGTAAAACTGACGGGAGGCTTACCAATATATTCAGAGTGATGTTATGTTGCAGCTGCAGGGAGGGGATCATGTTGTCGAGGATGAGCTGATCCTCTGACACCATGATGCAGCCATCATCAGTCTCCGCCGACGGTAGCAGCCGGAAGCAGCCTCGCTCGCCCTCCCCGGCCGGCCGCAAAGACGGCGGATCCAAAGCGACACAGAAAGGGTGCAGCCCGTCAAAGCCTGTCACCTCCAAGCAAGCACCAGGAGTAGGGGGAGGGAGAAGCAGCAGAGGTCATTCTCCTGTGTCCGCCGGCCGGGATCGACAGGCCGGGGGCGCTTCCGCATCCAAAGGCGCGGCCGCTGTCCAGGTTGCTGGTGCTGAAAGCCCCACGTTGAGCCGGGCGGCGGCCGACAGAAGCGGCATCCAGACATCTGATGACTCCCCACGCCTCGGCCCTGACGCCTCCCCCTCTAGAGCCGATCCGAACCGAGTCGTGTCGGACCAGCCCTGCGCATCAAAATCCCCCAAATTGAGGAGCAAAAACACGAGAGGAGGGGAAGCCTCTGCGGCGACGGTGGGAAATAAGAAGAGCTCTAAAAGCACAGTAGGCTGCGGTCCTGGTTTCTGGAAGGAGGGGTGCTTACAATCAGAGCTGATTCAGTTTCACCTGAATAAAAGCTTAGGGAAGAAAGGGACAAAGATGCAGACAAAGCCAGCCTCTCCCCCTTCCTTGGAGCTGTCCCCTGAGCCTCAGTGTCCACAACCAGCCCTCCAGCAGGACCAGACACTACTGGAGGAGATAGACCGGCTTGAGGATGAAAATGACGATCTCAAGGTAAGGTTTTTATATTTTGCAATATTGACACTTCTTGCATAGCGAACAATGTAAAACATGGCGTATGTATATATGCTCGATGATACTACATTATTTTTGGAGGTACCTGCAGAAATGTTTTTAATAGACGCTATTCAATCATATCCACTATCATATCCAAGACCGAAATCGAGGAGATGCGAGCAGAGATGGATGAGATGCGAGACACCTTCTATGAGGAAGATGCCTGCCAGCTGCAGGATATGCGCAGAGAGCTGGAGAGAGCAAACAAGAACTGCAGAATCCTCCAATATCGCCTTAAGAAGGCAGAGAGAAAAAGGATCCGCTTTACAGAGAGTGGCCAAGTAGATGGAGAGCTGCTGAGAAGTCTTGAGCAAGACCTGAAGGTGAACTTTAACATGCACTGATTGTTATTTGTTTGACCTTTTCACTCGTGATTATCTCCACCCATATATATCTTTAAAATGTTTTCCCTCCTACCAGGTGGCAAAAGATGTGTCTGTACGCTTGCACCATGAACTTGAGAACGTGGAGGAGAAGAGGACAAAGACAGAAGAGGAGAATGATAAGTTGAGACAGCTGCTGATAGAAGTCGAGGTTACCAAACAAGCACTTCAAAATGAGCTGGAGAAAGCAAAAGAGGTGAGAAGGGTAAAATACAGCCAGTATTTGTGTTTGTATCAAAAGATGAAAATGAAAACAGGAAACAGTATTTCCGCTTTTATTTTCAGGTATTTACGTCTAGATTGGATACAAGTGTATAGAGAACCAGATGTGGCTCTTTAGATGACTGCATCTGGCTCTCATTTGTTGACAGGACCAAATCTATTTATTTACATTTTTTAAGTGAAAAAATGCAGACATTACAGTGTTAGAAGTAATTTTCAAAATATGACAATTTGTATGCATTTTATTCTATCCATCAATTATATACCTCAATGAGGCTGGCCAGAACCATTGCCAGCTATTCTTTCCGAAATTTTCCAGGTCCGGCACCAAAACTCGATTATTACTGAATAATGTGGTAGCCTACCTGGGTCATTCAAAGGTCTAGAAATAAACTTCCCTCCTGTGATGAAATAGCCAGCTAGCTAATTCTGCAGAACAAACCCTTTTGATGAAGACGATGGCAAAAAGAAAGAAAGGAGTATTTTATTTATTATTGGTTAGCTTCAGTATAAAAGTGTTATTAAAAATAATGAATTCCGATAATTTATTCCAAAGTTGTTGTTCTAGCTGAAGTGCACACATTTAACCCTTGAAACATGTGACTGACAGGTTAATTAATCAATTAATTAATTAATCAGGTCAATTAATGAAAAGCACTGGATGTATATGCTCAGTTTCAGAGTTGGTAGGGTATGTGTTGTCCGTGCATTTAGAGGTGAAAACGACATGAAAACCAGAGAGCTGTTTGTGGGTGTAAAACAAAGCAATTGTGAATTATTGAAAAGATGTAAAATACATGAGAAATGCATGAGATTTTGCATTTCACAAGAATGGGAAGGTCAGGCAGAAATTTGTCAAAAAGTACAGAGTTGAGCCCCAAAAATTCATCAGTCCATAAAACCTTTCACACTTTTAACAAGTGTCGTCTTATACCTCAATGTAACTTTTTTAGTTTTGTGGACTGATTAATTTTTAGGCTCATCTCAGTACTTTTTAGACAAAATCCAGCCTGATCTTACTAATGAGAGTTTAGCATTATCTGGTGTAGCCATTGTAACTTTAGTTCATGAAGTCTTCAATGAACAGTAAACAGTGATACCATCACTTCTGCTGTCACTATCATTTGTTTTAGGGTCTTTCTCTAGGCTCTCACAATGTTTGTTCTTCTCATGTTTTCTTTGGTCTACTTGTTTCATTCATTCATTCATTTTCTATACCGCTTATCCTCATTAGGGTCACGGGGATGCTGGAGCCTATCCCAGCAGACTTTGGGCGAGAGGCGGGGTACACCCTGAACTGGTCGCCAGTCAGTCGCAGGCAAACAAACACTCACACTCACATTCATACTTATGGACAATTTAGAGTCACCAATTAACCTAACATGCATGTTTTTGGAATGTGGGCGGAAACCGGAGTACCCGGAGAAAACCCACACACGCACGGGGAGAACATGCAAACTCCACACAGAGATGCCCAACGGAGATTTGAAGGTTTTTCAAGATCTCCTGACTGTGTGGCCAATGTGCTAACCACTCAGCCACCGTGCGGCCTGTCTACTTGTTTGACAGTCAGTTATTTAGTACACCAGTAGTTTATTTCTTCTTCAATGATTCAAGGTTCTGTCTTCTCTCAAATTCACTATTGCTCATTTTTACCCATTGACAGCTCTATAGTGTTAATGTTGTTTCATTCATTCATTCATTTTCTATGCCGCTTATCCTCATTAGGGTCGCGGGTTCACCACTAAATGCAGTCTACACAGTCAAAACCTATCACACCCGATCTGAAACTGAGCCTATACATTCAGTGCTATTTATTGATTGATTAAGCAATGTAGTTTGACACACCTGGGCAACAAAACACATCGGACCGTCACATGGCTCACAGGAAAAATAGATGGGTTCAAACAAAATGTGCTATTTTGTAACATGTGCATCAGATCCAGGAGTAAACACCAGGAAATAAAAGATGAAATGTTGCTTTCTGGTTTCATATTCATTTTTTGCTGTCAAACCTAAATGTTTTTAGGCTACAGCACAAATAAATAAATTGACCTCACTGTTCCAATATTTTCAAGGGCACTGTATGTATGAGATAAATTCATATAATGGCAAGGTTGAAGGCGTGATCATTCACATGACAACAGTGCATTAGAAGCCTATTTTCACTGAAAACATCCAATATGTTTTCAACATGCCAATACAGCTCAGTGCTTACATTAAACATGTACTGTATTTACAGTATTTGTATGTATGTGCATTCATGAACTATAGGGACTCGTGAGAAATACCTGATGTTGATGTTATGAATTTTTCTGCCAATTCAGTTTTCGGTATTCCATCACGTCCCTGCAGGCTGTGAAAATAGCAAATGATGATGATGATGATGATGATTATAATGATGATGGTGTGGGTAATGTACCGTCTGTTTCTTTTTAGCTCTCACTGAAAAGAAGGGGGAGTAAAGATGGCCAGAAAGAGAAAAAGGTTCCACAGACTCCAATTGAGGTGAGTCAGTTGTTGATTATATGCTGCAAAGGCATGATAAAAAGTAACAGCGAGTAGTACAACAAAAACAAACATTGTCCTCCTTCAGAAATCATAAAAAACAAATGATATTAAAAACATAATATTTAAAATTATATTTCCCCATATTAGGAAGAAAAAGAAGATCTAAAGTGCCAGCTAGCCTTCATCAAGGAGGAGGCTGTCCTGATGAGGAAGAAGATGGCAAAGATAGACAAAGAGAAGGACCGCCTGGAGCAGGAGTTGCAGAAGTATCGCTCCTTCTACGGGGATGTGGACAGCCCCCTACCTAAAGGTGAAGCTGGGGGGCCTCCCACCACGCGTGAGTCTGAACTGAAGCTTCGTTTGCGTCTGGTTGAGGAGGAAGCCAACATCTTGGGGAGGAAGATTGTGGAGCTGGAGGTGGAGAACAGAGGACTCAAGGCCGAGCTGGATGATATGAGAGAGGACAGGTAAAAAATGTTATAATGAATTGGCAAACCATCAAAGCAAATCACGTATTAGTTGACTTATTGTGTTGAGGCTGTAGACAAGTCCCAACAGTTAAGAGCGCTTGTGTCTTCTTCTACTGAACAGCCTGGCGGCTGCAGGAGTGGATGTTGATGGCAGTGGAGGTCAACAGTGCAGAGAGCAGGGTGAAGCACTCTCAGAGCTCAGGCAGCAGCTGCAACTGGTGGAGGATGAAGCAGAACTTTTGCGCAGAAATTTAGCCGATGTGGAGGAGGAAAATAAAAAGGTGAATGATCATGTGTCACTCCTAAAAACAATAAAGTTGGCAACTCATTGTACTGCTCATAAAGGAAATGAACCACAGCTAGCATAAAGCACTACTGCCTCATTCAGGAGCTCTAAGATTTGATCTCCTATCTGCTGTTATTTTTGGTGCCATCAATTTGACTTTGAATCACTAGAATGACAGCTACGGTATTTGTGTCTTATGCATGAAGTATTAAAAGAAGTTAACTATTTATATTATCACCACGTAGACATGTCGTTTTACTTTCTGCGGCTTCAGCCAGGCTGTACTTCTTCCAGTTGAAACAGGGGGCTTGACAATGCTCTTTGTGTTTAGGTGACAAATGAGCTGAACAAGCTGAAGTACAAAGCTGGATCCTACGAAGCTGGTTCCAGACATGGAGGAGGTTTGTTTTTCCTAAATGTTTACAACTTACTTGTAAGAAAACAATTATCATAAATGTGCATCTGATGAAAAATGTGCTTCATGACGCCCTCAAGAGGAGCACATTAAAGTCTCATTTGCAGATGTGTCCCACTTTTAACTGTTGGCTTGTTTCAAAACCACAGGAGGAGCTGACTCTGCTAAAGTGGAGGTGCTCCAGGAGGAGCTCAAGGCAGCCCGTCTGCAGATCAATGAGCTGAGTGGCAAAGTGCTGCAGCTCCAGTATGAGAATCGAGTGCTGCTATCTAACATGCAACGCTACGACCTGGCTTCCCACCTGGGCATCCGAGGCAGCCCGCGAGACAGTGACGCTGAAAGTGACGGAGGGCGGGACGATGATACCCCCTCGGCTTCGTCCCCTCGCCTGCTTCCGCCCCATCGTAAAAGAGAGGGCCCCATTGGAGGTGAGAGTGACCCGGACGAAGTGAGGAACATTCGCTGCCTTACTCCGACACGCTCCCTCTACTCGCCTGTGGATAGTCGTTTTTTATCCAGAAGCCTAAAGGACCGGCAGCAGATGATAGACATCCGAATCGAGGCCGAAAGGCTGGGCCGGACCATCGACAGGCTTATTGCTGACACCAGCACCATCATTGCTGAGGCTCATGTTTATGTTACGAATGGTGAGCTCTTTGCCAGGCTGGATGATGACGAGGAAGGTGGCAGGTATGGAGGAAGTAAATGTGACCCCACAGGATGACTTGGACTGTTATCAAGTTATCATTTACTGTACTTCTCAGGATCCGAGAACATGAGCTGCTATATCGTATCAATGCACAGATGAAA
Organism: Oostethus manadensis; assembly: GCA_024372805.1. NCBI lineage: Eukaryota > Metazoa > Chordata > Actinopteri > Syngnathiformes > Syngnathidae > Oostethus > Oostethus manadensis. The sequence goes on along the minus strand of QODF01000060.1, from coordinate 1,937,862 downwards.
GCCTTCAGAAAGGAGCTACAGGGCTTCATTGACCGGCTTGATGTTCCTAAACAAGATGACAAACAACCAGAGGAACCTCTATCTGTAAGCTTGTTGCCACACATAAAGCACTGTGCAGAAGTCACCATCACCTTGATTGATTTGCCAATAACCATATACAGTGTATAAATATGTACTGCTGTTGTTATTAGAATATCTTCATCAGAATAACTGGTGTGTAGTCATTAGTGTGTTAATTCAATGGCTGTATGGTACCCTGACAAACACTATTTGATTTACATTGTATTGACATTGTATTTTGCTTAAAAAGACAACAGCTACAGGTTAGGTGGTAATACATTTTAGTGTGAACCCCTTTCACAGAAATATTAGGAACCTATGTCTTTTAACCCACAATAAATGGAATGGAGCCCTAATGAATGTCATTAGTAACACTTGTTTTTTCAACAATTCATTGTTTTAAAATGTAATGTCAAAATGACGGCTGTGAAAAAAGGAAACAGGAAAGCTTGAGGTGGCCAATGACTTTAGCACCATATTTTACAACACTAATTCTAACTTGATTCTAACTATGTGTACATTTTCTACCCCTCCCCTTTTTGTTTCACTCATCAAGATGTTTCAGCCCATTATTTTGTTGATCCTCATCCTTGTTCTGTTTTCCTCACTCTCGTATGCCACCATTTTTAAACTTGTGTTTCTTTTCACCCTTTTCTTTGTTTTGTAAGGCTCACAAATAACACACTGTGCATTTTTTTATTTGTTTTCTTTTTCATTTATTTAGTCATTGTAATTCTGTTATGTTGAACGTATCACACAAGGTCACTCAAGGTACAAGGCATTATCATTTTTCAAGTACTACCCAAACCACTCAATTCAGATGCTTTCACCTTCGGTTGGAGTACAACCACCTTTGGGAGATAGTGGAAAGCTAGGTGAGTATGTCCTGATCTTTCATACATTGAAATGCAATGTAGCAGGTGTATAATTAGATATATTTTCCAGGTCAGTGATCCCCAACTACTGTGTGCTGCTGCACATTTGTGTGTTGTAAATTGTCCATTTTCACTTATCTGGCCAAATATTGATGAGTTATTTACTACAGATAGTGTATCTTTGTTCATCTGTGTCAGCATCCGTGATCCTGCCAATTTGCTAATTTATTGTGAAACGATATTTTTTTATTCCATTCCATTTCTTCCGCTTATCCGGGTCGCGGGGGCAGCAGTCTCAGTAGGGAAGTCTAGACTTCCCGGTCTCCGACGACCTCTTCCAGCTCCACCGGGAGAACACCAAGGCGTTCCCAGGCCAGCTGTGAGTCATAGTCCCTCCATCGTATCCTAGGTCTTCCCCGGGGCCTTCTCCCGGCTGGGCATGCCAGAAACACCTCACCAGGGAGGCGCCCGGGCGGCATCCGGTTGAGATGCCCGAGACAACTACACTGGTTCCTCTCGATGTGAAGGAGCAGCGGCTCTACTCTGAGCTACTCCCGGATGGCCGAGCTCCTCATCCTCTCTCTTAGGGTGAGTCCAGCCACCCTACGGAGGAAACTCACTTCCGCCGCTTGTATCCGCAATCTCGTTCTTTCGGTCATGACCATAGGTGAGGGTGGGAACGTAGATCGATTGGTAAACAGAGAGCTTTGCCTTCCGGCTCAGCTCTCTCTTCACCACGACGGTCCAGTACAGTAAGTGCATTACTGCTGACGCAGCACCGATCCGTCTGTCGACCTCACGCTCCAACTGTCCCTCACTCGTGAACAAGACCCCAAGATACTTGAACTCCTCCACCTGAGGAAAGACCTCACTCCCAACCCGGAGGGTACAGTCTACCCGTTTCCGACTGAGAACCATGGCCTCGTATTTGGAGGTGCTGAGTCTCATCCCAGAAGCGGCAGCTGCAAACTGCTCCAGTAAATGCTGAAGATCACAGCGTGATGAGGCCATAAGGACCACATCGTCTGCAAATAGCAGAGACGAGATCCTAAGGTCACCAAGCTGGACTCCCTCAACGCCTTGACCGCGCCTAGAAATTCTGTCCACGAAGATTATGAACAGAATCGGTGACAAAAGGCAGCCTTGGCGGAGGCCAACGTTCACCGGAAACAACCTCGAATTACTGCTGACAATGCAAACCAGGCTCCTGCTTTGATTGTACAAGGACTGAATGGCACATAGTAGCGGGCCACCAATCCCATACTCCCGGAGCACCCCCCACAGGACACCACGAGGGACACGGTCAAATGCCTTTTCCAAGTCTACAAAGCACATATAGACCGGCTGCGCAAACTCCCACATACCCTCCAGTACCCTTGCCAGGGCGTAGAGGTGGTCCAGTGTGCCGTGACCGGGACGAAAACCACATTGCAACTCCTGTAACCGAGATTCGACAACGGTTGTACCCTTCTCTCCAGCACCCTGGAGTAGACTTTCCCAGGGAAGCTGAGGAGTGTGATCCCCTATAGTTCGAACACACCCTCTGGTCACCCTTTTTAAAAATGAGGACCACCACCCCGGTCTGCCAGTCCAGAGGTACTGTTCCCGATTTCCATACAATGTTATAGTGGCGTGTCAACCAAGACAGTCCCCAAACATCCAGAGTCTTGAGGAATTCAGGGCGAAACTCATCTACCAGTGGAGCCTTCCCACTGGGCAGAGTTTTAACTACCCCAATTACCTCAGCCCCGGAAAAAAAACTGTCCACGTACGTATCCTCAGACTCTGCTTCCTCTACGGAAGGTATGTTAGTGGGATTGAGAAGGGCCTCAAAGTATTCCTTCCACCGACCAACTATATTCTCAGTCGAGGTCAGCAAGCCCCCGTCCGCACTTTAAACGGTGTGAACTGGGAGCTGCTTCCCCTTTCTGAGGTGTCGAACGGTTTGCCAGAACCTCTTTGAGGCCGACCGAAAGTCGTGCTACATAGCCTCACCGAACTCCTCCCACACCCGAGTTTTTGCCTTGACCACCGCCGAAGCCGCGTGCCCCTTGGCCTGTCAGCTGCTTCGGGAGTCCCGCAAGCCATCCATGCTTGATAGGACTCCTTCAGCTTGACAGCAGCCCTAACCCCCGGTGTCCACCATCGGGTGCGGTGCTTTCCGCCACGACTGGCACCAACCACCTTGCGGCCGCAACTATGACTGGCTGCCTCAGCAACGGAGGCACGGAATACGGCCCATTCGGACTCAATATCCCGGTCCTCCCTCAAGATGCAGGCAAAGCTCTGCCAGAGATGAGAGTCTCGACGAACAGGAGACTCTGCCAGACGTTCCCAGCACACCCCACTACGCGTTTGGGTCTACCAGGTCTTTCCGGCATCCTTCCCCGCCATCTAATCCAACTCATCACCAGGTGGTGGTCAGTTGACAGCTCAGCCCCTCTCTTTACACAAGTGTCCAGAACATGCGGATGCAGGTCTGATGATATGACCACAAAGTCGATCATAGACCTGCTACCTAGGGTGTCCTGGTGCCAAGTGCACTTATGGACATCCTTATGTTCGAACATGGTGTTTGTTATGGACAAACTGTGATTCGGATTCGGTGTTCAGATCACGGAGGCCGTTCCTCCCAACCACGCCCATCCAAGTCACACTGTCATTGCCCACATGGGCGTTGAAGTCTCCCAGTAGAACTATGGAGTCACCAGCTGGGGTGCTCTTCAGAACCCCTCTGATAGACTCCAAGAAGGCTGGGTACTCTGAACTGCCGTTCGGCGTGTACGCACAAACCACAGTCTGTACCCTTTCCACAGCCTGAAGGCATAGGGAAATAACCCTCTCGTTCACCGGGGATGACTCCAGCACAGAGGCACCAAGCCGGGGGCCTATTAATAAGCCCACACCAGCTCGCAGGTTGAAGTGAGTCCGACTATATCTAGTTGGAATGTCTCCGCCCCACCAGAGAAATAACATTCCATGTCCCAAGAACAAGATTTGGCCGCCGAAGACCAGGTCGCCCAGACACCCGCCCTCGACCACTGCCCAAATCGCATTGCACCGGACCCTTATGCTTGCCCCTGCAGGTGGTGGGTCTGCGGGGGGGAGTTCCCGTGTTCCTGATTCGGGCTAGGCCCAGCCAGGCCCCACAGTTGAAGGCCTGGCCACCAGGTGCTCGACTGTGAGCCTTTGCCCAGGCCTGGCTCCAGGGTAAGGCCCCCGTGTCCCACGTCCGGGCGAGGTGCGGTCACTCCTCTTGATATTTTTCATTAGGGTCGTCTGAATCACTCTTAGTCTGTCCTGTCACCTAGAATCTGTTTGCCTTGGGAGACCCTACCAGGGGCATAAAGCCCCCGACAACATAGCTCCTAGGATCACTCGGGCACTCAAACCCCTCCACCACAAGTGGTGATTCACAAAGGAGGATATTTTTTTATATTAATTTTTTTGTTGCTGCTGGAAATAGTTTTCACAGAAAACACATCTCATTCACCCTAAGTTGGTAATTTTTCTAAATATGTGGTAAAACTGTACAGGTAAATTGTACAGCATACCTGATATTTCTGTTAGGTAATGGTATTCAATAATTATAAATGATATTTTTGTAGTTAGAGCATAAAAAACATGTTTATAACCCTCTAAATACGGGTTTTAACATTGTTAGAGCTGTCTAGGCATGTAACAAATAACACCCTTATGGTCACCATTACGCTTGTATTAATCAATATTGTATACATTATAAGAGTAAATGAGCCTTTTAAGACATAAATAAGACTCTAAATGTGTTCTCTATGGGAGCTTTTGTGTGGCTAATGGCCACAACACTAGATCGTGTTTTTATTAGGAATTTTTACTGGGGATCATAGTGCCCGTTGTGAGGTAATTCAAACATGCAATAAAAGTCTGTTGTTTCGGCAAGCTACTGCCATGTGGGAATGCACTGTTGAGTTTGAGAACAGACTAGTGTCCCAGAGACGGTACCCACAAAGGTATGTCTTTTGTATCCTTGATCCTTTACATTTTTGGGATGTGAAGTATTAGGTGGGGATATTTTCCCACTCTGTTCTGGATATTCTTAACTACAACAGAGAAATAAAACAATTACAAGACCATTTTTCATTTAAAACAAAAGACACCTTGTTCCTTTTAATTAATCTGACACACAGTTTTTTTTTGTCAACCTTTCTGTCTACTGGCTGAGGCACTGAGCCCCATATCCAAAGATTGGTTGAAACCAGATCAGACCAATGCACCAACAAACAGATAACGGGAGGTTTTCAGATGATTGGGACTGCCTCCACAGCATGCTGATGACTCATTTTCACTTCAGAGATTGCTTGGACCTTGCTAAACCTAAGTTGGTGGGCTGATTGTTGTCTCCGGTGCTGGCATTGCAACTTCTTGTATCTACTCCTTTTAATATTAAATTGTATACCTTACTTGAGACTCTTAGCATCATTTTACATGTGGAACAAAAACATCTGAGTGGACTTTGCCCTGCTAAAAGGGCAGGTCCAAACAGAACATGATTGTACATTTTGGCCATGGAAAATCCATCCATTAGTTATATGGTATATAATAGTGTAGTTTTTGTGCGTCTTATTTGAGTTGTAATTTTAAATGGTCATGGGACTTAAAAGTGCATATATGGGATTATGACATGACATTTGCTGCAAAAAGGTACCTGGGGAATTGACTTAAGAGTCTGGAGTAATGATCATTAGGGGTGCAGCTTTCTTCCGCATCTTCTGAAAGCCAATTGTGGAGATAAAGGTAGACATCATACCATCAAGTCTATGAGGAAAAAAACGGGAAAAGGGAACTAGGAGTCAGACCATTGACATTTAACTTAGGTTCTTAGTAAAAAACAATGCAATCAATTGTACAAATACTGCATATCCTTTTCTGGAAGAGAATGAAAGGAAATATTGTGTTATTTAACCAGAAAGGGAGGGAGTTAGAGGGAGACAGAGACAAACAGAGAGAGCGAAAGAAATATTTCTTACTTGTGACATGACTCTAGCTGTGGGAAGTACTGCTTCGATTGGTTTTAACAGAAACCCAGCCAATAAGTTCCTATACTTTTCTGCTTGATTTAAAGACTTTAGTTGCTGCCTGGAAATACATGTAGTCAAGACTACATTGGACTTAGAGGTAAGGGTCTATTTGGCGTAACTCCTGTTGAGGGGAGTCATTTTTGACATAATTTAGGAGCAAAAGAAAAGTAACGACATTTTCCATGTATTTTGTGTACTGTATGTGTATAAAGGGATTGTGTTGCTTATTGCAGTCCAGTGAAGTTATCAGAAATGCTGTCTCATTGCGGCACATCTCGGGAGCCATTTTGACATCATTTACTGCATATTCTCTATGCCAGTGGTCCCCAACCAACGGTCCACAGACTGGTACCGAGCTGCAGACCACTTGATATTGGGTTGCACAAGAAATAATTAACTATCTCCTTTTTATGTTTTATCTGAGTCTGAATGAGCTTTTTTTTTTAAAAATGACCAGATTGTCTTGGTTACGTCTCGGTCACTGTAACCGTATCCCCACCGTAAGCTATCAAAATGAGTAAGAAACAGACATCTTTGTAAAGTTTCTTTGCAAAGAATGAAGAGATAGGGGAATAGCCTACAACTTCCAAAAAGACAAAAGCGTTTAACAGACAATACCAGGAGTCCTACTTGAAATATGGATTTATCGCGAAGGTGATACCCACATACCAAGCCTGTTTTGCATAATATATGGAGAACGTCTCTGTAACGAGACAATGAAGCCTTTAAAACTGCTTCGGTACTAGGAGACCAAGCAACCCGGATTATAAGAAAAGCACCTGGAATATTTTGAAAGAAAAAAACAGGACAGAAGAAATTACTCTTTGGTGAAAGTTCATACTGTCTTGTTAAGTTGAATTGTTTTTAAGTTTTTTTTTGTAAGACAGTAGTTTTTTTTACCTGCTTGACATCTTTGGACTACTTCTTGTGGTCATCGTCAGAAGCGTCAGGTGATGTTCCTGTGACGTGATGTTCCAAACAGTAAGGAGTGCTCACGGCCCTTCTCCAGGACCGTCCCAAGTGTGGGAAAGGGTGTGGGCCCCTTCATCCCGGTTCATGGTCCTTGGGGCGCGCTTTCTAATCTCGAGTGCCTCTCTGATCCAGCGGTGGTATTTGTGACTTCCAGCACATACACTGGGGAAACAGGGAGATCATTAGGGACGCAAAGGAGAGCATCAAAAAGAATGTGAAGAACAAACAGCCAATAGACAAATAAGAGCAATAAAAGAACAAGCGGAACAAGAAAACCTCAAATCAGCCAAATCTGATCACTGTAAAAGGGAAAATCACATCATGGACTGGATGCCAGGGTCAAAATGCCCTCCCCTATACACTCTGCCAGGCCCGAACGACGTAGACAGGTCCACGGTGATAAAAGGTTGGGGAACACCGCTCCATGCTATATCTCAGCTGGTAAACAATCTGACATAGAAAGGAAAACCTATGAGTATATAATGCGTCTGGATGCTTGAGGCCACCGGACAATGCACTCATCACCTACTACGCTGACTTTGTGCATAAACTCTGCATTTACGTGACCAGTATCTTCCTTACATCTTACCAAACTGCAAGTCAATGTAAATGTGTTACTGACGCCCACCATTTCCGTACTTTAAACTGATGTGGCGTGCCAGGTTTGGCCACCGGGCCTTGAACTGGACTCCTGTATTTGTGCGTGATGTAGCTGGCATATTTTGTCGAGCTAATTTGCTTTTAGACAAGCATTGCTGTGCCATGCCATGCCCTAGTTGCCTCGGGCGGGTTAGCATTTTTGCTAATTTGGTTGTCCAGCCTTCTTGAGCTCGCGTGCCAATTCAGTCGTTGCCACGGCGACGGCTGTTGATTGACGCGTCTGTCTCTCCGGCGTTTGGAAAGTAAAGTCCTGGTTACACGGTGTAAAAATACTCCGGCTCGCCCATACTTGCATGAGTGAGCTCCGTGGTATTTCTGGCACCTTCTCCCGTTCGAGTGGTGTAGTGGTTACTGGGCGTCTGTCGTCGCGTGCGCCTTGAAAGTGACATTACTAGCAAAGCGGAGAGTGAAAGAGAAAGCTTTTAGGAGGAACACCGAGGCAACCGGGTGACGGCTTAATCTTGAGTCTGTGCACACATGGAAGGGACCATGAAGTTCTGTCTGCTGCCCTCGGAGATGCTGCTTGGCTCTCGGGGGGATTTGGCTGGATTCGGACCGTTTCTGTATCGCTGCATTCAGTGACTAAAACGTCGGGTTGGTTGTTGCAACACTTCCACAATGGAACCCGATGTAGTGGTTGGAGTTTGTTTGATATCGTGAAGTTGTATTTGCCTGTGGCGGAGCTATGTGGAGCGCGCTTCTAAACGGAACGGGGCTGCACGGTGGGGGCGGTGCTGGCGCGGGCTACGTCCCGTCCCAGGGATGGGAGTTTGTGCCGTGCACCCGAATGGCAAAGACTGAAAGAGGCCGAGGCAAAAGCCGCAGCCCGATGAGGAGGATCTCCTCTCCGCCCACCGTCTTCGGTCACATCTACGAGCCCCACTGCAGCGCCTCGCCTGGAGGAGGTGAGGGGGATGCAGGGATAAAGCTGGAAGTCCTCAAGGGGCAAATGTCTCCTGGCCCCGAAGCCCCGCAGCCACAACATACAAAACTAAAAAAGAAATTTGAGGATCTGAGAAAGAGGCATGTACAGGACAAAGAGGCATGGATGCGGGAGAAGGAGTTGCTGTTGAGAGAAGTGGCTGATATACAAGTAACTACAATATGCTATTCATTTTTAAAGAGCATTGTTGTCATCTTGCTGTGCAGGAATACTCAACGCGTTTACCAGCATTTTATGCTCAGTTCTTCAGTAATCAAACAAATCATTTGAGAAGGCAAATATAATCATTTTGGCATATTTAAAACTGTATGTTGTGTGTTCAGGGAGGGGAGAATCGTAGAATTTTGCTGGACCTGAAGTCAGTTTTGGATGAAGTGCAGGTGGAGGTGAAGAAAGAGGAAGAGAAGAGGAGTGAGCTCCAGTTGCAGTACACCAGAGACAGATGTGGCTGGGAGGTGGAGAGGGCTGAGCTCAAGTGCAGGATTGCACAGGTAAAAGACAATATTTGTTTTTGTGCAATTATCCAACACACCAAAACGTTCTGTAGCAGTGCATGCATAATGTTTTGATATTGTACTTCAGCAATCCTTTACATTTCTTTATGTCTGGGATTATTGTCTTGTGTGGTTTTGGTGAAAGTTAGACGGCCAATTTGCCATGCACATGAGTGGCTGATAAGTCACCTTGGAACCTGTTCAACTCTTGCCATCAGCTTAGACAAAAGATTTGCACTCCTAGGACATGCAGTAGACCTCGTTCTACCAGCCTAGCCCAGACATACACAGTTGTCTAATCTAAAACATTTAGTGGATAAATTGTAAACGTTTGTTACTGACCGCTACGGACATGACCAGAAAATACTTGTTAAGTTTGTGTGCCACTGCCATAGTGTTCGACATATTGCTTGGATCACTTGGCAGACCATGCATAGCTGCTCTCAAGCTGTGTGACTTTATGGGTGTGCATACTTGGTTAAAGAAAGTATGTAATGCAGGATGATCACTGATTGATGGTCTGATTGGTCCTGTACTTGCCAAAAAAGCCCATCTTCTGAAGGCATGCCAAAGCATGAGACAGAATCAAAGAGGTTGGCCAACAACAATGACATAAGAACATGAGAATTCACAGCATTCTTAAGCATTCCTATCTATTACAATGCTTTGGTGTCACATTTCTTACCAATATAGTGTCTGTGTTTTATTTGATTCATTTGAATGCTGGTGTCCAAAAAAAGCTGAGAAACACACTAAAATACTGTATTTCTGTATATTCTGCAGTAAAACAGGAATAACAATGTGTATGTGCATGCATATGAAGACACATTACACCTTACAAAATATCAGCAACCTATGTAACACATAAATGTTATTAATGGATGAATGTTTTGGAGAATGGAGAATGTTTTTAATGGATACTACACATGGACATGGCTGTTCCAGCTGTTTACCATATCGATTGAATAAACAGATCAAAGAAAGTATGACTTGTAGTAAAGTTATGCTGGGTGGGGTTTGCGCCATTGTCCGAAGTGTACATCCTGCCACACTTGCCTGTTTACCAAAGTATGCATGCAACCTAAGAGTTCTAATTAGGATCAAATTGCACCAGTAATTTAAAATGGTCTGTGTTGCTGTAGTATTTGAACAGCTCAAGCATAGTGAAGCAAAATTAAAGAGCACTGGCTTGTATTATTTTGCAAGAGCTGGAGCTTGCCATATTGTAGTATCTCATTGTTTTAATGGTTGAAAAAGAAACTGAAGCAGTGTTGGCAAATTGCAATCATATTTTATGTATTTATTTTTATTTATTTTATTTTGGCTAATAAATAAATAAGATAAGCTGGTTCCTAGCACTACCGTCAAATTTGAATTTTGATTGTATTTGAACAATCCACTGAGTATTGCTTCTGCATTTTTTTGGATTCTTTAACCAATAAAAGTAAGACAAGCAGCCATGCTGGAGGTCCTAGGCCAGATATTTCCGGGCAGATTTCTCTGTGTGCTGCTGATTTATGAACGCTGCTGGCAGCAAGGAGACATCTCACTGTTTCTCAGCAGCCAAATCCCCCTCCTGCCTTTACCTAGTCTCCCCACCACCCCATGGAATGTGACATTAGTGTCCACTATAAATAGTGGGTCACCGTGGTGACAGTTACCATTATATATTCTGTGCCGCACAGTGACAGACGTGGTCACTGAGTGCACTTTCAGACTAAACTTGACTTTGTTTTGTTTTTTCCACTTTCTGAAATTTGGCAGACCCATGTTCCTGTTTGCATGTACAGCTTTTTCAGGATTTCCTTTCTGGGGAAAGTTTTCTGTTGCTCTTACTTGGCAACTTATCGACCTTAGACATTTTACTTTGGCAATCAGCCAGCTTCTTTTTGCACTTTTACTATTTGTTTACATTTGGATGTTTAAATAAACAGTGGTGTGGACAGCAGTCATCATCGACCATCTGTAATTGAAGATAACTTTAAGAAGAACCCTAGGCAGACAGAAAAGGGGTGACTTGTTTTTCAAGACTATAATTTCCCGACCCCAGGCCGCAGGTAGAAATAGCACCATGCCTGAGGCTTGTAAGAGGGCTTTGTGACTCAATACTAAAATAACACACTTAAGACTCACTTGCATGCATTCTCTCCTGCTTCTCGCTGCACACAAACAAATATGTACGTGTACAGCATATACAGTGCACAAGCATTGTTGTGGACATACTCCAGTCACCACAACATCCTTTGCAATTACACTATTTATCCCAGCATTTACTAAAGAACATTGACAGAACAATCTTTACTATGTACAAGACTGCCTTATAGTAGTTCCTTTTGTAGAATACATTTGAGGTTAGCATTCCCTGTATGTTACTGTATCTGATGAACAAAGATTTGGACTTTGATGCAATCGACTTGTCTGCCGCCTCAGACTGTCTCAATATTTTCCCTATTTAGGACTCTATAATGTCACAGAAAGTCTGAGGCCTTTATGAAATCAATGAGGTAGCACACCAAGTTGTTAGACACTGACTCATAACATTCTTTAAATTGGTCAAATTGAACCAAATCCAATAGCAAGAAATAACTAGAGAGCTGTTTTATATAGCAAGGCTATGCTGTGTTATTATAAAATCAAGCTCATTGTTTTTTGACTCAGATCATGAGTTTCTGTCAAGCTCTGAACTGCATCCTGTGTTGGTGAAGTACCACAGACAAGAGGTCTGACCTCTGAACCCACTAACCCTATGTGTGAGTTCTCACAGGATATTTTCATCTTTCAATCTTCCCTCCTCTGACTCCACTAACATTCATCCCTTGTGGTACATTGCTTCCCCACTTCCTCCACCTTCTTTTCCTGCCACTCCTTCATTCTCTTCATTCCTTTTCTTTTTTTAACAATTCCTCTCTCCCATCTGGCTCTCATCCTTCTTTTCTTTCAATCTATCGCAAACCACTGACTGTTTTCATCACTCGTCTCTCTCATTTTATGTCTGTTTTCTACGCGTATCTCCAGCTGGAAGCCAAAGAAGGTTGCAGGTCGACAAGTGGAGGTGTCCAATTTGCTACAGATCCTTATTCATCAACATCGACGCTCCATAGGGACAAAGAGGAGCAGCGGAGGCTCCTGGCAGACACGCACTCGACCACCATGGAGCTGCGCTATCGTCTGGAGCACAACGAGAAAGACTGGTTGAAGGAGAAAGCCGAGCTACTGGAGAGGTTTGACATGGAAAGAAGGGAATGGGAGAGCCAACTGAAGGATATGCAAGGGAAAATAGAAGAGGTATGTCATTGAAAACAAATTACAATTTTAAATCAGAATATGCTTTATTCTGTAAATTGAGGTTATACAGTAATGCATAGCTTCCTCTTCCCCGTGTCTTCTCATCCTGTAGACTGGTGACACTGACAAAACAATATTCCTGAGCTGTGCAGCTGCAAAGTGTGAGAATAGGATGTAGTGCAGGAAAAGAGGAACAGTTGTTTTGCTAATTTTTCAGAACGAGTCTGTTTGCAACTTTCGTCAACAGGAAATGTTGTGTGTTAGAAAATGTAAAGGATAGATCTAGTCTATTTGGTCATTTATTTATTTCCACTAGTGTGCCAAATTGATTTGATTTTTCAACATTTGAAACATTTTAAAATTTATTTAGGGTAATTTCACTGTCTACTGGGCATTACTATTACTGCTGTTTTTCATTTCCGAAGAGCAAATGTTTAGTCGTTTACTTTCCCTACAAACAACATTAAACCTTTCCAACAGCTGGTTGGAAAGTATCAGGTGTAGTTTGGTTCAAAAATGAAAAATTAAAGGCTAAAATATGCTGCAGCGTCCCGATGCCGGCATAAGTGACGCCAGCTGGCTACTCCCCCACCAAACCGACACCTCCCAAACAGTCTAACTTTGCATCAGTGGTGACGTGGACTGCTGAGCTGTGATGGCTCATAATTGCATAAATACATAATTTTTCAAATAAATTATTTGGGTATTTATTAATTTAGCAAAATTTTTATCTCTAATAATACTGTAAATTTATAAGTTCCCGCATACTCCAGTCCTGGTGAGGCATAACCAAACAAATGGATGGATAATAAATTAATTTTTAATTACCTTTAATGTACTGTTTGAAATTCCTGAAGGGACATACAATGATTACAGTACACTGCTGTAGCGTATAGCATATTTTGTTGTACCTCTCACTCGTGCACGCCTGCAAGAGGAGATGTCAAAGTGGAACACTAACAATCACTTCGCCCCTGTGTTAAGTTTGTGAGTAGGGCACCTCAACAGTAATTATGAGGAAGGCTAGCAACCTCTACTTGTATTTCCGCGGCAGGAATCAGATAACGACCCTCCAGTTCAAGCCCTTACAGATGAGCTCTTTAACCATGAGCTCAGAAAAGGAAAGCAGGCCTACAGGCCTTGCCATCTAGACATTGCTTAATGGACAGGGTCACACTTTTTTGCACAAAAAAGTTACTATTTTGGGATTTTATGGTTGCAAGACAAAGTATCCTAGTTAATCTAGTTTTTCCTTGATTTAATTTGCTGATTTGTTCAAATAGTATTATTACTGACTTTGTGCTAGCCCGTATTCCTTTAGCATTTGTCTGTGACTGTTTTAAATCAAAGTATATTGTATGTTGTTTTAAATATCACGGCAAATGTTTACATTGTTTTTCTTCTTCCTATTTTTAGTTGTACTGTGAGGTGAGGGCTAAGCGAGAAGGGACTGGATTGGCTGGTAGCAGGCGTGGCGAGGGAGAAGAGCATCACCTCAGTGTACGTTCACTCAGCACTGGTTCCAGTGTGCTGAGTGACATTTCACAGCCACTCAGTAACTCCAGTCAGTCAGAAACTTTACCTGGATTTGGCCACTACAACGTTATCAACGGTGGAGGGAGTGAGATTCATTCCAGCACCTGTTGTCAAGCGGAGCATCTCTGTGAAATGAGTGCTGGTGATCAATTTGCACGGAATGAAGCTGCACTTCCCGAGTTGAGATCTCAAGACTCGCAACTTAACAGAAAAGAAGTTGTGGACACTTCCGAACTTGAAGCTATTTTCCTTAAATCGTCTGGATGTGGAATGGCACCAAAAAATGTCTCCGTAGGGAATGGAAAAAATGTTCATCGTAGCCTTCAAGAAAGTCCTGCATCGGCAGAGCTGTGTTACGCCAGTGAGAAGAAAAAAAGCACCACTGCTCTAAACGCTGTGAGTTTTTCCCTATTTCAGAAGACAATCATTATAAATTATATGAACAATAATGTTGGGACAACATGCTGTTAGACCAACATTAACTGAAAGTGTAGGAAAACATGGAGTTGGTGTCCCTTTGATATCTAGCATAATGTAATGGATTTTGTTTTGTGCGACCTCTCGGCCAAAGTCACCTGGGATAGGCTGCAGCATACCCGCGACCCTAATGAGGATAATCGGTATAGAAAATGGATGGATGGATAAACTACATTGCTTCTGTGGTGAAGAATAGCCTGACATCTTTCCATCTCCGTTTTCTGTTTGTTCCAGGCTCTGAAGGAGATTGCACGTGTCAGTGAGGAGCTCTGTGGCTACCAGGATGAGATCCAAAAGAAGAGTGGGGATAAAAAGTAAATTCATCTTTATATCTATGACACAACTATTGTTACTAACTCTGAACCTGTGTAGTGAGGGATTGTTACTAATTGGTTACACATTCTGTTTAGAAATAAATACAGTCGTCCCTCTCTACATGGCGGTTTAAACATCACTCCATAATTTCTTTTAATTAATACATTTTAATTACAACATTAGTCCAAAAAATTTAAAGTCAACCAATTCTTCCGGTCACAAGCTATCAGTAATGTTAAATGGATTAGACATGATGTTTGATTACCTTAACACTGCATGTAGTCAGCCATAGCATGTTTGATAAATCGAGTGGAAAAAAAGGTTGTCCTCTCCTCCTGTGTGGAAGTGGCAAGTTTCTTGTTTTTTACTTACTTCTTCTTCCCCACTCAGTTTGAAACATTTTCTTAAGTTTAGAATAAGTAAATTGGTAGATTGCTATGCTAGCGGTGGGTGTCTCTTATGTCCTTGCAATGATCTCGTAGTCTCACAGAATGTGGTGTAAACAAAAACATAATAGAAGTGTATAGGTGACAATAGGGTTGTTATTTTATGTCTACAGGGCTCTAACAAGGTTAAAAACCATATTTTGAAAGTCATAAGGTTTTCTATGTTCTGACTACAAAAATATTCCGTTCATTAGGGGTCTGATAATGTTAAAAAACATATGTGGAAAGTTAGAAACAGGTCTTTTATGGTCTAACTACAAAAATATTTAGTTTATTAATATCCATATATATAAATATCAAATATTTATATAAATATAAAAACCAAACAGAAGGATTAGAATACTAGTAATATGAATTGTATGGTTGAATTTGTTTCAGAAATCGATCTGAATTGCTGCGCCTCTCGGAAGAGAAGAACATTGGATTGGCCATGGATAAAACTGAGCTGAACTCATACCAGGTACCATGTGACCTCAGCCAAATCTACAATCAACTTAAGGAATTGGAGAGGGAAAACTGGATCACCTTGTCACCAGATTACACCTGGCGGGCCAAAAGAGGGTCACACAATTCCACCGACAGCTGCAGAGATGTACAGACGAGCGTGGGAGCACTCTTTGATATGGATACAGCAGCCCCTCCCGTCCCTCACCGGAGCTTCTCCCGGAATTTGAGCTCTTCCTCCCAGCCAGATACAGAACTCCACATCCCTGAATCCCCCATGACAACAATGACAAAGTGCCACAGCCCATGTGCTATTGTAGACAAAAAGTGTTGCAGCCCATCTATTGTTAGGAAGTTTGAGGCAATGCTGCAAGAAAATGAAGGAAAGGTTTTCATAGATGGCGTGGTAGCATCACGCTTCACTCCTGCAAATTCAAACTGTAACATTGGCAGCTGCCACAATCGCTGGTCTTGTGATGCAAGTAAGTGTACTGGCAGTAAGTTGTCTGCATGTGGGGCTGTCCAGAAAAGCTTCTCTGAAGCCAACATATTGACTTCAACAAAAGTCTGCTCACATTATAGCCCCGGTGTTGGCAATGTACATAACCGTCAGCTACAAATGCCTCCAATTCCTAAAGAATTACCTGGAGATCTGCTGTTGTCCTCGCTGGAAATGACCACCGCCAAATTACAGAGTTCCAGGAGAAACATCACACTGGAACAAAAAACAGCAGAGTTTAACAGGACTTTGTTTCAGGCAGAAATGGGCCGTGGGGTAGAGGACCAAGACAGTGTCACAGAAGATGATGGACACTATGTGGGTTGCCAACCAGCCTTTTTAGCCGATTCTGTGGCAAAAGAGGTTTTATTTCCCAGGTATCACCCTGATGAAATCACTGGTGTTGTGGATGTGAATACTGAAGTTGAATTATGCATTTCCACCCCAGATCAAATCAGATGTAGCCCTGATGTTCAAGACATCAGGAAGAAGCATGACATCACTTCTGTCACCGCGCCTGAACAATTGAATAGTGCAGTCAGGGAGGCAAACACAATAACCACTCACAATACTGCACACCTTTCTGAGAAAAAGGTTCAAACAGCAAGCAGTCCCCCAAGAAAAACACAACACAGAGCAGGCACAGACCTTCCCCTTCTTCAGCCTGTATTGTCTGCAAATATCCATTCAGGTCAGAATGTGGAGGACGTCACCTCCAGGAAGGACTATTTCTCAGGAGCAAAGCCTCACTCAGATGGAATTGAAAGCTCACTCCAACAGCCTTCTGCACAAAGCAAAGAGAGATTGACGCCACTGTCAAAACCGGGGTCTGTGCCTCCCTCCCAGTCAGATGGCTGCAAACCTGGACCTCGAATAATGAATGACCATCCCTGGAAGCCCCATACCCTTGCTGCATACCCGCGCCCCGAGGGTTCACGCTCTAACTATGGCGCAGTTGAAAGAATTCTGAAACACTACGAGAGCGCATCTCGGGCTCAACAGCACCAACGTCGAGAGGATGAGACAGCTTCAAGTATTATCTCTACCCTGGAGCAAGATACCATTGGGTTGAACATGCACCCTTTTCTGAGACAGTCGTCACTCACAAAGTCAATCAGCACACACAACAGCCATAGTACCGCCAGAGTGGAGCAGCTTTCAGTCCAGGTGGGTCAAGTCCAATGCATGCACATTTTCAATTGTATGTTGTAATTCTTCGAATGAAGTAGTCACATTTTTGACAAAAATATTACAATACTTAGATAGACAGATACTTTTGTGCAAAAAGAACAGAAGCAGTCCACTGAATATGAAAATATATATGAAAAATGAAAAAATATGAGATCTTTTGGTTGCTTTTCAGTTGCATTGTCTGGAACAAAGGAGATGTGCCATTGTTTTCACAGGAAAGTATTAATGCTGTTTGAAATTTCACTTGTTTCCCCCAGGGCCAAGAAGACTACAGATGGAAAACATGACTTAATGTAAAGTATTTCTGTGACTAGACTTGATAGTTGATAGGATGGTGTTATCATCCTTAATGTTAATGTATATGTTTCTCCACAGGAGAAAGAAGTGTCTTCCATCTCCTCCAACAAGAATGCTTTCGCAAAACCTGCACCTCCAGCCAATCGACGCCTGCCCTCCCGATGGGTCAGCCTGTCCGCAACTTCCTCCTCTTTTGCCTTTACGTCGCCCTGTATCACCACTGTTTTACCTCCGTCTATCCCCTTCGAGAAACTCACTCCGTACCTCTCCTGCTCACATGCCTATAACATGGAGCCTGTGATTATTTGAGCTCCGTGAGTGCTTCCATGATGTACTCAAAACCCATGCTTTTATCTTCACCGCTGTACATACTAAGCCAGATCTCCTCTTTCACACACTTTGAAGTGCTTTAGTTGTGAATTTCCCAACTCTCTTTCAGAATGTATGTGGCATTCACTGGAGCCAAGCTGACTAATTAAAAAAGGTTCCAAAACAACTTCAGTTGTGCACCGACATGCTCACACTGATCTGCCAAGCACTGCACATGCCTCATTGGGCGGTGAAAATATTGTGACTTACTATGCTCAGGTCTGTACTTTAGCCTTGACTACAGAAGCCTTGCAGATCTACCAACAATTTTTCACTATGTACCTTCTTCCTACATACTCTATTAACACCTGAAGGTTATTCAAGTTCATTATGGATAGAAACTGTATGGTGGTTTGTATGTTTTTTTTTTGCTGCAAAGATCCCATCAATGGTAGTTCTAGCTTCAGTGGTATCTGAAGACCATCATCCCCCACAACTGCCACGTATACCGCAACTCGTTCAAATGCTGTCTGCGCTTAACACTTTAGGCTGAATTATGCTACCGTGCTGCAGCAATGGCTGACTCCTCCACTTTCAAAACCTCCAGTGGAGCTTGACGTGCACCTCCCAAAAACTGTAACCCTGTGTTAACGGAGGTGAAGACCACAGACTTGTGATTGGTTGGCGTTTTTTTTTTTAAGCACCGAATTTTCGTTTTTTGCCCCCGACAAAGGTGCAAAAAAGTTAGTCAAAACAAAATAATTAATGGAGCAAACTCAGCAGCTTACAATAAAAATGGTTCAAAATATTAGTTTTAACTCTAACAACGATCTGGATGTCACCACTGTTTACTACTACTACACAGAAAGCTAAATAGCTAGTCACCAAACTTACTGTGGTTACTCACTCTTAGAAAAACACTGTCCCAAGCGTTTTGACAGAGAAATGCAAGTCATGCAATCGGCCCCCGCCGAAACGCTATTACAGGAACAAGACAATGGTAGCATATAAAGCTTTTCGTTGGCACAGCCACATGGATGACCACACAACACAGGGGGGGCGCTAGTTTCCTACATGGATAGATGCCACCGCAAATCGACAAGACACTAAAATACTTTATGCTGTCATTATAATTATTTTTTTGGCCGCCTTTCCATCAATTCTGCCCTGTGCGCTCATGCAAATTGCACATGCCGGAAACCGCCACTGCCTCCAGGATTTCACAAAGTTGCAATTGCACTTATTATAATTCAACTGTGTCCCTACCTTGCGCACTCACATCCCGTCTTTCTTGTTTTTCGTTCCAAGAGATGTTGACTTAATCTCATCTCATCTCATCTTCTTCGGTTTTGTTCACATAATGTGGATTTACTATGTAGGGCGCCGGTATCATGCCTGTACGGGATGCCCATCTGACACACATATCCTGACCTGAAGAGCAAATGAGCACTGAGCACAAATATGAATGGATCTTTTATTCCCCTCATCCTTGCGGTGCCCCATAGAGAATTCGACCTTGGGCAATTGCCCACGTGGCCCAGATCTAAAACGACCACTGGATACCATCACGTTGGGCTCCAACATTAACTTTAGTATCACATTGTGAGTTTTCTGCCTTGAATAGGAACTGAATACATGTACTGTACCTTCGCTGTGACTTTTTGATTTAAATTCATCATTGACTTCTTCCATTGACATTAAGTACAATCTACATTTCTTTGGTCATCAGAATAAAAATGTAAGTTCTTTTTGTATAAAAGGTTGATTCTGTTACGTGCATTTCTTAAGTTTGACTTAAGTTTGAAAGGTATTGTTTATAATGGAATCGCAGACATTTTTCTGTATTGAATGTCTCTATCATGGAGCATTTACTCACTGGCATCCTTTTGCTACTTATACTGACTAATGGCCACACATTAGGATATAGCGCAAGTGAGTAGGACAACTTTCCATTTCATCATAAAAACTGATGCTTTTGCTGTTCATTATGTGTAATAAACATGGACTAAGACAAAAGTTAAATCCCTATTAGTGCTTATGTCTCTTTATCCACAAGTTCTCTTTTCACATGGTTGTCTAGAGTCCCTAATTACATTTGTCATAATATTTTTTTTTTATAGTTCTGTGTTTTGTTGTGCCTTATCAGTATATTTTGAAAATGTGAAACCTTTTTAGCTTACACATAATTTTTTGTGAATTAACTTGTTCACCCTAAGAAAAGTTTTTCACCTACATGTGTACTGTAAATATGTCTTAACAATCTTGCACCTGCCTGAAAATGCCGGCGTCTAGCAGGAAATTCCAAATCAGCAACAGATAAATTCTCTGATTCCATCAAGAGGAACCTAAATCAATAGTTCAGACGAGCCAATTGACTGGATGACTTCTTCAATCTTGTTGGCTGACATCTCAGGTGACACTGAGGTGTCTTTTCCTGAGTGATGATTATGGTGCTATTGAACAGGAAGTGAGTGCGCCTGTTTGCATGCTTGTGCAGTGCATCTATGGCTTCTTGCATGAATGTTTCCTTCCCAGGCGTCATTGTGTTATGGTCATGACTTGTATCATGCCTCATGCTAAATTTAAAATGTAATCATTCGTTAAATAATAGCATTCAAATGGTAACTGCAACGTGTTTGGACACAGAAAAAGAAACCTGGCACACAAGACTGAAATAACAGGTGCAATAATGTTGTGGTGCCAGTAATCCTACCCCTGTCGTGACGCAATATAGATATAAATATTGTCATCCCTTTCTGATGCTGAGCCTTGATGCCCCTGTGTTGGATCTCTCCTGTGTTAAGCTTGGCGAGACAGGATAATCTATCAGAGCTGGTTTGCACTCAAAATTGACCACAGAACTACTACTTTTTCAGTTTCAGTTTCAGTTTGTAAAAAACTACACAAATTGTTTGAAGGTCTGTAAATGAAGGGTTGCACATTGCTCTGCTGCCCCATTGACTTGCCTTCACTTCTCAAAGGAAATTTTCACCCTCCTGAGAGGCACCTGCCAACCTGCCATTCTCTGTGATCTGAAATAGACTTTTGTGTGCTGACTGTAGCACATTCTCGTACATCCTGTGTAGCACAGGACAGCTGTATATCAATCTGTAAATTAATACACCAGCTGTGCTTAAGAAACGTGTACACAACTAAATGCTTTTCAATCTACATCCTATGAAAGCACTATCTGTATCATTACTGTGTACAGTAAACAGGTGCTGCTCTATAAATTAGAATGAATTAGAATTATTAATTAGAATTAGAGTGAAAAAGTTGATAATATTTCAGTAATTCTATTCAAATAATGAATCTCATAGATTACATGGAATCCCTGCACACAGATTACATATTACAAGTGTTTATTTCTTTAAATTGTTATGATTACAATTGACAGCTAATGAAAACCCCAAACTCAGTATCTCAGAAACTTAGAAATTTGTGAAAAGGTTCAATATTCAAGACACATAGTGTCCCATTCTAATCAGCTAATTAACTCAAAACACCTGCAAATGCTTTTGCCTACTGACTCTAAGTCTAGTCATGTAAATACACAATCATGCTGACTTGACAGTTGCCCAAAAAACAATCATTGACACCTTGCACAAGGAGGGCAAGACACAAAAGGTCATTGCTAAAGAAGCTGGCTGTTCGCAGAGCTCTGTGCCAAAGCATATTAACAGAAAGTCACAGGGAAGGAAAAATTTGGTTTTAAAAAAGTGTACAAGCACTTTTGGAGAGGATTGTGAAACAAAACCCATTCAAAAACGTGGAGGAGAATTTGGGATTGTCATTAGTTTTCAGTAATAAACATCAAAATTGAAAAGAAGAAATAAATATTTGAAATATATCAGTCTGTATGTAACAAATTTATATAATATACAAGTTCTAATTTGATTCTATCCAATTTTTAAAATAAATTAACTTTTTAGTCATATTCTAATTTATTCAGCAACACCTGTAAAGGTACTATTTATAAATGTCTGATATTAATTAGGAGACAGCGCTGCGAAACAATCAAGATGGAATAAATGTGCAATGTGTCTAAAAGTTCACAATAGGTTTGAGGTAATGGCTAATGAAAGAGGTAACTCGGCGGCTTTACTGGAATTGTGAAGATAATGGCGCTCTCTTGTGGCGCCTTTGTGCCCGTGTATGAGTAAAACTAATTCTGATTGGTTTAGTACGAGCATTGGCCAATAGAATCGCATATTGATCACACACGCCATTGTGCCGCCTTTTCGCTTTCCGCAGCAACAAATGACAGAACCTCCATTTTCCGGGGGAAGTATTTCAGAGTAACACAGGTAAACTGTCAAGTTTGGCATTTCGATTTTTGTTGCAAAACGTGATTAGCTTGTTATAAGATAGCATGTTTATGCGTACTCGTACGTAGATGTTGTTAAACTTGCACTTTATTTATATTTTTATATTTTAAGTGATTATATCTGTTGTGCTCCGCAATGCAGACACACAGAGGCTTGCCTTATTTTGATATATATTACGGTGTAGGCTAATTACTTTGTATAAACATGTTTTATTGCATATTATCTGGTTCTTCTGTTGTTTAATGCAGTTACAAGTTTTCAAATCGGTAAAATATCCATTCATCCATCCATTTTCTATGCCAGTTCACCTCACCAGGGTCATGGGGGTATGCTGTCTATCCCAGCTGACATTGGAGGAAAGGCACAGTACACTCTGGAGTGGTTGCCAGCCAATTGCAGCGCCAACAGAGACAAATTCGTACCTATGGACAATTTAAAGTATCGAATTACCTTAACTTGCATATTTTTGGAATGTGGGAGGAAACCGGAATACCCAGAGAAAACACCATTTTTCAAACGGCGCTCTGTTTATGAAATACACAATTTACAAAACCCCAACCTGCAAAATTCCACATACAGTATATTCTGCAAAATGAAGCACTGTAACCAAAAGTACACATAGCATGGTCAATATCAAACTTTTGCACACATATTACCACTTCATATTACCAGATTTTATTCTAGCAAACAACAGTACACTACACACAACAAACACAATGTTGGGCATAATGAAAAGCACACTTATCTTTAGTAGTATTTACTTTAACTACTTTAACAAAATACTAAAATAGTTCCAATTGTAGAAAATTATTTAGATTGTTCACGTGCACAGAAATTCACACTGTATTAAAATTTCAAGACCATCCACACACATGCTTTGCTGTACAGTGCAACATATGCAGAACAGATATATTTACATCGGAGTGAACCAAAATATGCTCACAAAAAGCAGTAAACTGAAAAAGAAAATTTCAGAATACGTACAAGACCATGTCCACATCACCAAATTTTGTCTTGCCAGACATGGAGGTAAAAAAGCACCTTGACTACTCTATCACATTCCTCTTCCATACCCTCAACAACACACACCCACACAAAGACTTGCTGGGCATGTACATTCTACCGCCAAGCCCAAAAGAATTCACCTGTGATCTTTTCATCATACTTACAGTATATCCTGATTGAAGTTCCAAAAATTAAGCATTTAAGTGTTGGGCTGGGTGGTACATATACTGGCCATATAATGCAAACTCTATTGTCATTTTAATTGGCAGTGTTTTGAAATAGAAAATGTGACTTTATGTCAGATTGTTGTGTCTTTTGCAGAGAACTGTGATCAGTGCATTTAAAAAAGTGGTATTTTAAATTTCAATATGTGTATAAAGCAGAAAATGTGTGTATCATTTTGGAAAATTGAGAAGCGGTTTTGCTCTCTGTGTGTCACTATAACTAATATTTCTAAGCAAGTCATTTTAGTAAGTTAGCAATTGGAAAAAAACTAACAACAACAACCAAAACACATGTTTTTATTTGGGTAATTCAGTCAGGTGGAAGTAGGCTTGATGTAAACTCACATTATCAAGTAACGTGTCACAAGAGTATTTGCAGCTCAAACATGACCTTGTACATGTCTAAAGACACAGGACTGAAATCCCACCAAATAAATAGCAAACTTGCATACCAGATGCTTCGAATATACTGTAGTAAAACAGGATCAATGATAAGATACTAAGAGTCAGATTAATGTTTTTGATTAATTAGTAGTGCTGTAAACCTCATCTTTTACCTCTATATGAGCGGTTCCCAATGTTTTAGTGTGGCGTACCCCTTCACACATTTGACCTAAAGCCATATACCCACTACTCCTGCACACTTAAAAAGCATAACCCTTTTTAAAATCTTAATTAAACTGAAATATTGAACATCATTACATGGTTAATTAATTTTACAGTAATTCCAGGTCAAAAATGTCTAGTTTTTATCTCTTATTCCATGATGTTGGGATCTGTCCGTATAAATGGGTTGAATTTGAGCTCCACTTGTTTGTCCACTCGCAGTGGCTATGGTTTAAATCTGCATATTGATTTAATACCAAATTGATGGGGAACGTTTAACAACCACGATAAAGCAGTATCAATGTACAAAAATACATACGAGCAACAATAAAGCCTCTTTTTTTTAGAGGAATCCCCACTCACAGTGACAGGTTTTCACCGCTGCACCGTGCAAGGATTGGAACACCAATATAAATACAACCTTTAAGATGAAACACTCAATGCACAAAATCATCATCAAACTTATGTATTTGTTCATATGATGCACACAGAGCAATAAACAACATCATGCTCTGTTTCCTTTCTCCTCTGTTCTGGCACTGTGAGGCATTCAGGTGCACTTGTAATTGTGATTGATAGGTGCCAATTGTTTTTCATTTTTATTTCCGTACCCCCTATGACAATTGGCATACCCAGCTTTGGGAACCTATTCTCTATATGATCACAACCTTAGTGATGTAAACATGTATGCTTTTCTTTTATCTCCAACATGCTGCAGTATAATGGTTATCTCTGCTATGAGCCATTATTTCCTGAGGAGCAGCCATGTCTGTGGCAGCTGGACAAGGTATTCTCTGTAAAATACCCTTGACAGGACATGAGTTAGATACAGTAGATGAAAGATACAAATGCTGTTTTGATTGACAGTTTGCCTACAGCAGCTGACTAATCGGCATGAGTTGAGACGCCATACATTTGGTTACACTGCATTGCTAATTTCACCCTTACCTTACATAGAATTATCCCTATTTACATTTAGCTCTCACTATAAAACCATTCTGTTTGAGTTTTAGACTAACCAGATAACCAGCTACACATCATACTGTAATGATGCAAAACCTCTGTCAGACTATTATCTCCAAGGATAAATACTCCAAGGATGTGTCCGAGACAGACCAGCAACTGTGTTTACACTGCGATGGACTTCAACCAGGAGGAGATCACAAAAAAGCTGCTGGCTTTCCCTGGAGGCTCCATTGATCTTTCCAAACCAGACTCTGGCATTGCTGTTCTCACCATCAACAACCCTTCCCGCATGAATGCCTTTTCTGGTAACCTGATTCACAAAACACTCCGGATCCTGTCTTGGAACCTGATTATCTGTACTGTATTACAACAGTCTTTTGTGTTATGACCAAGGCACCATGATGGTGGAGCTGGAAGAGAAGGTGACCCAACTGGAGCAATGGACAGATGGAAAAGGCCTCATAGTGCAGGGTGCTGCTGGTACCTTTTGCTCTGGATCTGACCTTAATGCTGTTAAAGCAATAGCCAACCCCCAAGTAAGTCTTCACCCTAACTGAACAACTGTACAGGTAATTGCTCGTTTATCGCGGTTAATTGGTTCCAGTAGTAGGGTTCATTCATTATAAACGGAATATTTTCATAGTTATGGCATAGAAACCTGTTAATGATCTTTTAAATACAGTTTTTAACATTATTAGAGCCCACCAGACATTTACCTTCATATTACACTAACCGGTAGACATAATTAGACAAAATAAGCAATTTCAAAGTCTTGTGCTCGTGTATGTTGCAATAAATGTGTTTCAGACATTTAAGCTCGATTGGGGCCACAACAGTAGTGTGTGTTTATGATTTTTAATGTGACTGATAATTTAAACCTGCAGGAAAAGCAGGATAACAAGTCTGGTGCTTGTCTCACCAAACCATAAGTGACACTTTGTGACCATTTGGGAATACTACATTCACAATTTGAATGCGGCTTCTTAATTCCTTGTACTGTTTGTTTTTTTTTAGTTCAGTTAGCCACTTTTATGCAGGATGTTTAATTTATGCAACATTTGGATCAATTGTACGTAACATTTGCTTCAATATGCATGTTTGGACTATTAATTGGCCATATTTGACCATTAAGCATGATTTATTAATGAACATGTTTGAAAAAGTGACCACGTAACTCAAACCGCAATGTCGCGAGGAAGACTGTATTGCAAGCTGGTTAAAGTGATGTTTATTTTATCTTATAGGATGGCATGAAGATGTGCATGTTCATGCAGAATACTCTAACAAGACTATTCAGGTAAGAGTACCTGTTCCCTCACAACAGTTTAACTTGTTATGCAGTTTTCATTGAATTGGTGCTGTTGCTGTCAAACACATGCAACAATATATACTGTTCTCAGTACAGGCTGTCTCTGATCTCTGTTGCTCTTGTGGAGGGGAGAGCCCTTGGAGGAGGAGCAGAACTCACTACTGCTTGTGATTTCAGGTAACGTTTCCTACAATTGACATAAGAAGAGATAACGTCATGTAATATTATTTAAGTGTGATACTTATCTTTTTAGGTTAATGGCACCTGGCAGTGTGATCCAGTTTGTCCACAAACACATGGGTCTGGTTCCAGGCTGGGGTGGAGCTGCTCGACTAATCCAACTTGTTGGCAGCCAGAATTCCCTGAAGCTGCTTGGCAGCGCATCACAAGTAGACCCTGAATCTGGCCTTCAGATTAGACTGGCAGATGGAGTTCTTCAGGACCCTCTGGTAAAAGAAAGTGCTGGGACTTTCCTGCAGCAAGCTGAAAACTGGCTTAGTAGTTGCACCAAGGGGACACCAGCAGTGATCCAGGCGGTGAAGAAGGTAGTGCTGTCAGGGAGAGAGCTTCCGCTAGCAGAGGCTCTGAGAACTGAGAAGGATGTGTTTGGGACAGTGTGGGGCGGGCCAGCTAACCTTCAGGCACTAGCAAGCAAATCCAAACACAGATGAGAACACTGAGGACTCAAGAGGTCATAGTTTGTATGCTCTTATTTACTGTTGTGTTGAATTTCTTCTATGGATGAAACTAAACAGCTAAGAGGAAGAACTTTGTCTTCCTGCTATTGAAGGGAATAAAAGATACCTTTGACTCCAGGTCACCAATAAAAATTGTGATAATGCAGACAGCCATCAGCAGCACTTTGATAAATTTAACCACACTGTCATTTCTTCTCAGCTAGTCATTTATGTGGAGTTACTGTATGTGCTATGGTCTTTTCCCCAAATCCTAGAGTGAAGGTAATGTTCCACTAAGTAATAGGACAAATTACAACTCCTGCTTACAGTATAGTCAAAAAGATCTCAGAGGTGCAGCACCGCATGTTGCTCTATAAATTTGCCCAAACATCCAGGGCTGTGGCTGTGTTGCTAAACATTGCAAGGGCAATTGGGACCAGGGGTGAAATCAAGCTTGTATATGGTTTCCAATGTATCTATGTTTCCAGATCTGCAAACGCTGCATCACATTTACATACATAGACATCCACTTATGTAATCACTTTGACACAATTATATGAACTGAACTGTATCAAAGTTAAGCTTAAGATACTTCTATAGTCACTACTCCACATCCACAGTATCTAATGCTAAAATAGATTGCAATTGCAATGTTTACTATAGGGACCGTTACTATAAAAAGATTAAAGACCAGATTCTGAAGTGATGAAATGACAATTTATTAAGTTACAAACCAAGTAAAAAAATGCCAAGCGAAAACTGTTACAAAAACTTTATTTTTCAGAATGGAAAGTCTGAGGAAATGATCTAAGCACATAAAATAAAAAGACTAGAAAACTTTGCAATTTGGAATGACATGGCTCATACGGTCTGGCATGTCGCAGGTAATATCCGATTTAAAACCAATGTAAAAGAAAAGGAAAACCATAACATTTATCCACACTAAACCCAAAATACCAATTTCATCTTCCCAACTTGTAGCGTTAAAATAACTCTCTTCAAACATGCACTTGTCTTTAGTGGCACACCAGTTGAGAACAGCCAACAAAGGCCTTGACAACTTTTAAAGGACAACACCAATACTTGACATGAATGATCCAAATACTTCAAAGAGTTAAAACTATTTGAACATATCATGTTATGCTTGTTATTTTTTATATTTTAAAAAAACTATTACCTTTAACATTTCCTGCAGCTGAAGGATCAGATAACTGAGATTCAACCTCATTGGGCAGCAACCTCCTCTTGTATGCTCCACACGATGATTAACTACGTTGTAAAAAATGACACATGAATTAGTTTTCTGAAGGGGATGCTGAGCGAAAACAGCCTGTCTCATGATGAAATTATATTAGTGCTAAGAAATGTGAGAGAACGGCTTCATTATTTGCAACATGTGAGCAAACTAATCCAGTAGGTTTGCTTCATTTGTGTGCGCCATGTTGTCAGAGAGTAAAAGATTATTAGAAAGAAACCATTCATGTTAATGGCAATGATGCAGTGCCATTTATGTGAGTGAATGACCCATTCCTGCTCACCCTCACGTGTCACAGGTTTTCACTACACGCTTGATGATGTTTAAGCTTATAATTTGACTGACCAAATGACTCTACAGGCAACTGCTCTAAAATCAGTTTGTGAGCTGTGACATCGAGTGAGAGCACAAAGGATATAATAAATTAATGCAACGGAACACGGTAGTTACTGATCAAGGAACAATTTCACTGAACTTCACACTTCCGTTACTGTACACTGACCATCAGGCATTCTGGACCTTCCACTTCGAGATGACGAGGGTGGGGGAGTGGACTCTGCGCCAGGGAGGGCTCTGTCCTCTGGATTCAGTCTTTGTCTCCGTGGCCGATCCTCCCATGGCTCAACATGCTCTTCATCACCTCCCTCCCCCTCATCGTCCTCATTATCCTCTTCCTCGTCATCACTCCAGTCTCCAGAGCCAGATTCATCCACAGAGGTGTGAGGATCAGAAGACCTGGAGGGTGAAGCCTCCTCTTCCTCCTCCTCCCCTTCACCTGCCCTAGACCGTTCAGAAGATGGAGTGGCTCTCTGGCTGATTTGTAGATGTGAGAGCGCATCCTCCAGAGAGGGGGTGCTGCTGTCAGGCTGAGCACCCAATGAAGTGGGAGGTCTTGTAGTGGGAGAAGGGGCTGTAGAAATGAATGGGATGCCAGTGGTCTGCTGTTGTACACCTGCTGCTGTGGTATCAGCTCCATCTGCAGAGTTCTCACGACCTGCTGCTCCGATTGCCCCTGTGACACCCTCAGTGTCCAAACGTAGTCCTGCCACCCCTTTCTTGGGAATATCCAAAATGTCCCGCTTAATCTTGCGTCTACGTCCGTGTTCATTGCGCCTGTATTGCACCATGTTCTCCAAGTCAGCTACATACAAAAACCCAGCAATAAGCATCTCTGCCGTCTTCTTGCCCTTAGAGAAAGCGTCCTCAAGCTCTCGGCTGGTTCGCACGTCATACTGCCACCAACCGTTGCGGCCCTCATAATACCAGGCATGATCACTTGCTGCCCCACCCCGACCCCCTGCTGATGCTTTCAGCTCCTCTGGAGAGAGAAGCGTCGGCCTTTCCAAGAAGTCATCTGGCACTTCCTGTCTGCAGAGAGCACAGCGCTTGCTTTGCCAGGATGCTCCTTTGACGCAGAGGAAACAGAAGACGTGGTGGCATGGCAGTTGCACAGGGTGGACGCAGCTCTGCAGACAAATGGCACACTCTGGTACAGAAAGGCCTGGCGATGTGTTGCTGGACCCAGACGATTCCGCACTGCTCCCACTTCCAGCAGCACCGTTGTTGCTGCTACCTTTCTTACTTGGGGGAAGTGAGCTAACAGAGTGGTCTACCTCCCCACAACTAGCCATCCTGAGCAAGTACTAGGGAGTGGAACAAGTGAGAAAAATAGTTAGTGAGAATGCATAAAAAGAAAACTAAATTTAAGAGAAACCATACTGTTTTGAAGCCATTCTATTCCATTTTCCTCCACCTATCTGGGTAACGGGGGCAGAGGTTTCAGTAAGAAAGTATGAACTTCCCCACCCCGCCAACTCTTTCAGTTCCAAGTCACTACCAGGTCATCTGTAAGACTAGGTCTGCCCCAGGGCCTTCTCCCGGCTGGGCATGCCCAGAACACCTCACCAGGGAGGTGTCTGGGTGGCCTCCAAACTAGATGCCTGAGCCACCTCACCTGGCTTCTCTTGATTAAGAAGCAGCGGCTCTACTCTGAGCTCTTCCCGCATGACTGAACTCCTCACTCCACCTCTTCGGGTGAGTCCAGTCACCCTACACAGCTGCAACAGCCAAGACAGTCCCTCAACATCCAGAGCCTTGAAGTTGAGGAACCCCCGTAGCTTTGCCACTGGGAAGTGTTTTGACTACCCCAGATTCCTAGCTATGGTGATGGTTCGTGTCCTCAGACTCTGCTTCATCTAAGGAAGGTATGTCAGTGAGCTTGAGAAGGGCCTCAAAAGGTTCCTTCCATCGCCCATCTATATCCTTAGTCGATTTCAGCAGGCTTCCGTCCCCACTGTAAACAGCGTGAACTGGGTAGTGCTTCCCCTTTCTGAGGAGGACGGTTTGCCAGAACCTCTTCAAGGCCGAACAAAAGTTGTGCTGCATGGCCTCAGCAAACTCCTCCCAGTTTTTACCTCAATTAGTCGCGTACCGCCGTCGGTGCCAGACTATAGACTTAAACGCCCATGTGGGCGATAAAAGTGTGACCTGAAGGGGTGTGACTGTGAGGAACGGCCTCCCTGATCTAACCTATGTGGTGTGATGTTATTGGACTTCTGTGGGAACCACAGTTTGTCCATAAAGAACACCATGTTCGTACATAAGGATGTCATTAGGTGCACTTGGCACCAGGACACCCTAGGCCACAAGTCTATGATCAACTTTGTAGTTGTATCATCAGACCTGCATCTGCAAGGTAAGGAGAAGGGCTGAGCCGTGAACTGATCACCACCTGGTGACCACCTGTTTTGAAGACATTGTGAAATTATTATATTTTGCTGCTGAACCCACATTAAATACAATGAGCAAAATTTACGGTGACCAGCATATTGTATACCATAAAACATTCTGTGCATTGTCATGCATTTTGATGCATTTAAAGGTGGATCAGAGGATTAATAAATACAATTAGCACAAATGTGTGCACAGTGATACTGAAGTCAGAATTGGTCAAAAACTTACAAAACTGAAGGACACTTCATTTTTAGGCCAAGTTGACATTTTACTTATACATAAAATGTGAACATATACCAAATCAAAATGTGACCTATAGTGCATGTTCTGCACATGCAAACACATTTAAACATGAACTGAATACTCACTGAAAGTAGACTTAATGATGTCTCATGGGGAGATGGGGACCATCTAAATTACCCCTGTAGAAAAACCAAAATGAAAATATTAATTATTTAAACAATTTTCCTTGTCAAAACAACCCACACATTCAGAACCAGTGTAAATATCTAAAAAAAAGACACGTAATACTGGAGGTGCACTCTAAGCTTGACATTACAAAGCACTTTGACAAAACTCGCCTTTCGTGACCACAGCTGTGACTGACATGGACGACTGTTGGAAACAAAGAGCTGCTCTGTTGATTGTCTAACTGCATCTGCCGGCTCACAAAAGTGTGCGGGTGGTTTCCTACCGTAGCAACTGCTAACGTTAAGAAACTACAAAGAGCTAACCATGTAATATTTACATGAACCTCGTTGGTTAATGACAGCCAGAAAGCAAACTGGACGGAACGAACTAACACGCTAGTTAGAAATGCGTTAATAGGAGTTAACTAAATATTTAACGTGCGTAAACTGACTGTCTGGCAAAAATGCTTTTCGTGACTGAACATGTTAAAGCTACTGCTACCTAGCTACTGGCTCGGCTAAAGGATGTAATTTGACTCCAGCAAATAGACGGGTTCATGTGACGATGCTAGCTTATTTTAGCAGGTCGACATTAACTAGGCGAACCCATTTTCTCGCGTCAGCGTCGAGAAAGCTTCTCCGTACATACCTTATTGATATATGTTGTGTCCCGGTTGCCAACTACATTTAGTAAAACGGGAGTCACTATCAACCGTCACGCAAGCAAATTCCAATGTTATTGGCCTTTGTTTTCGTTGGTATAAAAAAAGCAGCTCAGGATGACGCATTTAAGTAACCTCGGAATTTTTTAACTGCTAATGACGTCACATCCGAGTTGTCGTAGTTCCAGTTACAAATTATAAACTAAGACGGACTCCACGCTCTTCCTACGTCTTGTATGTTCGGTTGTATTGGTATTTCATTAATATTACAAAAAACACAATTTTGCCACTTCTTATCATTTATTTATAAAAGAGCAAGCATGCAAAGCTAATTTAACATAAACATTTACCGCGTCTCCCCAAAAAATTAAGGTGTAAATCTAAATTCCAAATCCTAAAACGGAAATCTAATTTTACACTAGTCCAAAAAGCGGTCGGGTCTCCTATTGCAAGGGTAAAGTCCGACACTCGACACAACCTGACCGCAGCAATAAAAACGTAACCCTACGTCATTACACCACTTCACGTTAAGATAACGCGAGTTTTATCCTCGACGTAACCAGCTCACGTGTCTTCCTGTCGGGTCGCAGCTAGAGGACGTTGGTGTCACAGCGGAGAGGGGCTCCTTGTATTTATTTTTCTCTTACCAGGAAAAGATAACCAAACGAATACAAAATGTTTTCCCGTGCAGTAAGACCTACCGTCAGCCTCGCCCGGAGTTTGTCCACTTCGTCGCAGAACAATGCTAAGGTGGCGGTGCTAGGAGCGTCGGGCGGTATAGGCCAGCCTCTGTCTCTGCTGCTCAAGAACAGCCCCCTGGTGAGCCACCTTTCCCTCTACGACATCGCACACACCCCCGGGGTGGCAGCAGACCTCAGCCA
The DNA here is from genome assembly GCA_024372805.1 of Oostethus manadensis. NCBI lineage: Eukaryota > Metazoa > Chordata > Actinopteri > Syngnathiformes > Syngnathidae > Oostethus > Oostethus manadensis. Next base: position 1,904,946 of record QODF01000060.1, on the reverse strand, counting down.
CATCGAGACGAGAGCCCAAGTCACCGGCCACATGGGTCCCGATCAACTAGGTGCTGCCCTCCAGGGCTGTGATGTCGTCGTCATTCCTGCCGGGGTGCCTAGAAAGCCCGGGATGTCTCGTGACGACCTCTTCAACACCAATGCTACCATCGTAGCCACCTTGGCCGATGCCTGCGCCCGCCACTGCCCAGAAGCCATGATCTGTGTCATCGCCAACCCTGTCAACTCCACCATTCCTATTACATCAGAGGTCATGAAGAAGCATGGGGTGTATAACCCCAACAAAGTGTTTGGTGTCACCACCTTGGACATTGTCAGAGCCAATGCTTTTGTGGCTGAGCTGAAAGGCCTTGACCCAGCCCGCGTTAGTGTGCCTGTCATTGGGGGTCATGCTGGCAAGACCATCATCCCCCTCATTTCTCAGTGCACACCCAAAGTGGAGTTCCCTCCCGACCAGTTGTCCGCCCTCACTGGCAGGATCCAGGAAGCAGGCACGGAGGTCGTGAAGGCCAAGGCTGGGGCAGGTTCTGCTACACTCTCCATGGCGTACGCCGGCACCCGCTTCACCTTCTCCGTCCTGGACGCCATGAATGGAAAGGAGGGCGTAGTGGAATGCGCCTTTGTCAGGTCTGAGGAAACTGAGTGCAAGTACTTCTCCACGCCTCTACTCCTGGGCAAGAATGGCATTGAGAAGAATCTCGGGCTCGGCAAGCTGTCTGCCTTCGAGGAGAAGCTGGTGGCCGATGCCATAAATGAGCTTAAGGGCTCCATCAAGAAGGGCGAGGATTTTGTGGCTCAAATGAAGTGAACAGGAGACATTAGAATGTAGCTGGAACCTGCAGCTGTCATCAATGTGTTTTGTCTTAAAATAAAAGGCACCTTGACAATTCTCCAGATCTGTCACTGTTTCCTCTGATGGCTTTCTTTTAGCTGTATAGTAAATCATGTGAAAAGTGCAGCTTTTGACCTTTGTGCTCACCCCATCCCAAATCTCACCCCAAATATGATCTGATCTATCTCATCTGACGTTATCTCGGTCAGCTACAGTTTTTATGGCTTATTTTGCAAATACCAAATTCATATATTTTCATATTCTGTTTATCACTGTACAACCAAGAGGGAATATTGTCATCATGCTTATTTGTGCACAAAATTACAATGGCGGCTGTCAATAAAAATCTTAATGTTTAAAATGAATTACCTTTAGACTTGGATGTTCTTTCAATGCACACACCGAATACATTCAGGATGAACCATCTAATGAGATCTAATACATCAAATGCATTGTTCTTCTGTAGGTGTGTGGCTGGGGAATAGACATACAGTTGTAAAATTTGAGTTTATGAAAATATGGAAATGAAATAATTGTATTAAAAAAATTGTAAAATTAAGAAAGTTCAAAATAATCTAATGTGAATTTTTAAAACGTTTTCAAATATCTACTTTCTTAAAATTATCTTGTTAGAATGCTTTAGGTTATGCTGGACATTGCTTGGATCATTTAACATTAGTGCAAAATATCGAATTTCCTGAAAATGTGGGTTTAGGAGAAGTTGTTCTATTGACTGAATATTGAGCATTGCTTACTAATACTGTAAATTACTATCTAATTATAAAGTACTATCTAGTCTATATACACTTTTTAACAATTGGCAGTTCAACTAGATCTCTTAGTCCCCCATAAATATAAATTCTTCATCTTACCAGGCCTTTTGGAAATTGTATTTGAACATTGTGGAAGGGACCAGTCCAGGGTTTACCCCGCCTCCCGCCCAAAGTCAGCTGGGATAGGCTCCAGCATACCTGCGACCCTTATAAGGATAAGCGGTATAGAAAATGGATTGATGGATGGCACTGTAAAAGGTTGGGGAGACATGCACACGCTATATTTTGTCCATCCATTTTCTATGCCACTTATCCTCACTCAGGTTGTAGGGGTATGCTGGAGCCTACACCCTGGACTAGTCGCCAGCCAATCGCAGGGCAGAAAAACAATCATTCATACTTGCACCTATGGGCAGTTTAGAGTTGCCAGTTAACCTAGCATGTTCTTGGAATGTGGGAGAAAACCTACGGATGCACGGAGAGGACACGCAAACTTTACAGAGAGATGCCCAACAGAGATTCAAACGCTGGTCTTCCAGATCATCTGACTGTGTGGCCAACATAGTAACCACTCGTCCACCGTGCTAAGCTTTATGCTAAGAAATCCGATTAATTTGTAATGCTATATATATGCATTATATGGATGTGCAGATTGAAATTCAATAGTAAACCTGGCTGACCTGACAAACATCACTCTCAAGCTCAAGCAAAAGACACGCCTGCCATTTAACCAGCCATGCTAACAAAAAATATTTCATATTAATAGTTTGGATTGTGTCGTTTGTCTCCCAGAATGTACACACATACGAGACAAAGCTCCAAATCCATTGGTTTTATTTGACATACAGGTGGTTGGATGCTTTGTTGAGCAGTTTTAGGGGAGAACATGTTCCATTTACACAAACAGAAAAATACTCAGCTTGCTGTATTGGATTTATCATCCTAACTGGATCAGAGCATGCGTTCTTAGTTGTGACCAACTGGATTCTTTGTTGAAGCGTGATACATCGGACAATTTCACAGTGAAACAGTAACGTTGTCACAATTTGGCCAGATCAAACCCTCTTTAATGTTTTTGTCTTTACAAATTCTGCACCAAATAAAACAAAGTAGATGATTCTAAAATCATGAACAAGAATAAACATGTTCTACATAAGGTTGCAAAATCTACATTCAAAATCCTGGAGCGCAATGTTGTACCACAGCCCTATTAAATAAAAATATCAACAAGCATGAAGAGTCGCCTCAGCTGCTTACTGCTCCAACAAACTGACATTTTTCTTGTTCTTTAGTACCAGCAGCAGTCTCAGCAGCGTCTCTTGCCTTTTTTTAAGGCGACGCAAGAGTCAGTGGTGGAAGTGAAGAAATATGAGCTACTCAGAAAATAAAACACTTTAAAGTCCATAGTGGCCTGGGCCGTTAGGCCCCTTGTGCCCCTATCCCACTTGTGCATAAAGAGTTTATTCAAATCGTACCGGTAGCAGCGACACCCCCACAGGGAGGAGTTGAGAGGGGTGGACAGTGGGTGTAGGTAACAGGAGATAGGAAGGGTTTAGGGAGGTGTTAGACTTCAAATGTGTCCACAGAGCTACTGTACAAGGCCCTCCTCGGGGGAGACAGTGTCCAGGTCATGACCTCTGCGATGTCTGTGCTCTGTTTTGTTCCTGCTATCTTCACGCTCGCCCGTGTCTCGGGCTCTCTCTCGCTGTTGTCTCTTCTTACTTCTCACCTCCTGGTTCTCTTTGCGGTTGTTGCGATTTTTCTTTTTCCTTGGTTCTCCTGGTGAATGAGCAAATCAAAGTTATGAATACAAACGTTTGTATGCACGAAACACATCAATGTGTGAGGCCTTTGACAAAAACATACATGAAAAAACATTTTGAAACTTGCTTCAGTTATGTTTAAAGGGAAGATTCATTTGCTTTTAGTTACAAAATAAACATACTAAATTTCCCAAATAAAAAGAAATTACCACTAAAATCCAACTTTGTGCCATGGATTAAAGCAACACGTTCAACAAACATACTAAATACTGAGCACCAGTAATATTGGAATGGATTTATAGGACCTCGACTTAAGGGCCTCGGTGGTGTTCCAAATAAGTTTAACAAAAAGTGAAGTCCTAACATTCTGTAACTATTCTGCAGCTAAGAGCATTGAATAGTCTGTATAGTCTGTTGAGCAAGATCATAATGCTTCACATTGATTAACACAAATATTTATCATTTCCTTATTTTTCTATCTATTTTATGTCTATTATTATAATATAATAAATGTCTATCCTATAATGAACACCTTTCAATAAGCTTCTGAAATGGCTCTCATTAGATTGTGCGGTTGTATCTCATGCTACATTACTCCACATGCCAAATGATTATATGTAAATGACAAAAATAATGCATAATAGCATATGCATTTATATGAGTACAAAAACATAAAAACCTTGAGAACATCATTTAAGTGAAAACGTGACTGTGTTGCAACAGTGGCACCGTCATGTCATTATACACACAACCACTAGATGTCAGTGTTTATCACCTTGAATTCCCTTGCCAGCGCTCATCAGCTGTTGCTGCCTTCCCGGTGGGGATGAGCAGACCATTGTCCAAAATAGAAAGCCTTTAAATAAACCACTCCAAGTATGTATGTTCTTGCAACATATCATAAACAATACCGAGAGTTTTGGTATGCTGAAGTTTTATCTCTGCTTGAGCTACAGTTGTTCGTGATAATAACAAGATCCACTCTCAGGGAACTTGGAGACGGGACCTGCTTGAGAACGCAGAGGCCCTTTTTCCTGTTGTTCTTCTGCCGCTGTTCATGTGTGAGTGGGATCGAGCACCACTGCCTGCTGGGCCGCTTTGGGGGATTGTGAAACTGCTGAAGTCTGCAGTAGGCACAGCATACGCAGGGAAGAGAGCGAAAGAGAGATAAAGGGAGAGACAGAATGAGATTTCTCTCTGTCTCCCCCGTGTCCGCTATGTTTGACCCCCTACGCACATCCACTCCTTTCTGCCTGCTCATTAATCAGCTTTGTCCTCTTGTTGGACCAGGGAGGGCTCACCTCATGACCCCTCCTTCTAGGCGCCCATCACACACCCACACTAGGGCTTTGCACCATCGGCTACCTGTGTAAGTCTTACCCATAATATATATATCATATTCGTAAAACTTGCTGAGGGCCAATAAAAAATGAGCCCCTGCTGGGGGTCACTTCAGTAGGCACACTCTAATTACAGGATCTCCATGAAAATATCCGCCTTTACAAAGGTTGGTATTGCCCATCATTGGATTTGGCATGATTTATTATTGTGGCTGTGCACTCCATCATACTCAAAGGTGTTTAGAATATACTGGTGACAGGATTTAGCTTCAAAATAATAAACAGGTGGTTAGATATTAAATGAATACCTATCTGACTGTGTCAATAAAACCTGAGCATTAGTATATTATATTTGTTGAGATGTTTGATATTAAGTTAATGATTTAAAATACAATAATATGTGCAGTAAAGATGTGGTACCTAGTTCGCAATTTACATAATGACATAGTTTTTCCATGACATACCTGTGTTTATGTTACCCAATTGCCTGTTCTTTACTCACATTATTATTATTATTATGCTTGTAGCAGTTTGATGTTTCTTAGTATCTCTTTTTGTTAATATGCTGCGAAGCTAAGAGTTAGCTTCTTTTCATTGTTGTGCAACAGTGACAGTGAGGACCTATTCTATTTTATTATATCCTACTGTATTTATATCACAGTAAAGGAAGATACTGTACATGAAGGCTAGAATGGATGGATAGACAGATGGATGGAAGCACTGTAATCGGGTGCACTGACTCATTCAGGGTCTGCCCCCGGTCCTCTATAAACACAGGAAGTCCCCTTCGCTCTCATTGTTTTTCCTCTCCTGACACCATAACTATTTACAAGTTGGCTGGATTAGTCATACTGTAGACCCCGTCTTTGTGTGGAGCCAGAGGAGAAACCTAATCCATGCCGTGTTGAGATGATTATGAGAATGTTTATCAAAACAACATGCATTTGCTTTGTTGGAAACTGTTTCTGATGAGCTTTTTATAAACTGTGTTTTGACAAGTGCGTAATGGGCCTCCAATGACACACCTCTAGGGGTTTTTGTACGCCGTCAACAGACACTGAGCACGTTCCCCGTAGCCAGGTTTTACTAAGTCACGCCGTCAAGACTATGAGTGAGCTGATAATGCAGACAACACAATGTTCTACCAATATTATGAACTGCACTTTATTTCACCCACTGTTAAACAGCTCCATCAGAACATTATGGAAATAATATTATACCAAAGTACCATACAATAATTCAATAATATTAACTGAGATCATAGAGGAAATCTATCTTGATAAACAAGACGTGTATTGATCCTGGATTAATATTGTAGCATATTGCTTGCGTCACAGTCAGGAGATCAGGGTTTGAATCTTTGTTGGAGTTTACATGTTCTCCTTCCATGTACAGGTGTTTCAGCTTTCATCCTCATTCCAAAAACATGTATCCCTCCATCCATTTTCTATGCCGCTTATCCTCATTAGGGTTGCTGGGGTGTGCTGGAGCCTATCCCAGCTGACTTCGAGTGAGATGGTGGTGTACACCCTGGACTGGTCTGCAGTCAATCGCAGGGCACATACAAATAATCATTCACACTCACATTTACACCTGTGGACCATTTGGAGTTGCCGATTAACCTAAAAAACATGCACAAATGCGATTCATGTTGTTAGAATGCAAAAACATGCATGTTAGGCTAATTGGGAATTGGATTTGTATAAATGTGTCCTGTGACCAGGGGACCACTCCAGGGTGTACCCCACCTCTCGCCCAAAGTCCAGTTTCTCCCCGACGCTAATGAGGACAAGCCTACAGGTGTGAGTTAATGGTTTTACTCGCTGTGTCTGGTCATACTGTGTCACCATACAACCAAACACAAATGAGCTAAACTTGTTAAGATTGAATTTAAAAATGTACAGCTTTTTGATTACAGACAAACCAAAAAATAAGCTTTGCTTGTGCCAGCAAACAGTATTGGATTTAATCTTGTCTAAATGTACGCAATAAACTCCATCCATTCGTCATTTATATATTTTTTGCAAATAAACCTATATTTATTGTATATAAATTGTATTTTTAATTAATATTTGTGGATGTCTGGAATAGATTACATAGATGTACATTGAGACAAATTGCCTTGGTTTTCATACATTCTAGTTTTGGCAAACATTGTAGAATAAATTAATTGCAAAAAACCAAGATACTACTTATACTTAAATACTAAAACACACATTTGAATGATAACATATACTAGGTATTTTCATGCATTCATTTTGGAGGTCAATTTCAATGACATTTCCATTTCTTTTGAGGAAACAGTGATCCAGTAATCTTTTTACTAAAACTTTATCCTGGTTTATCTATACTTTATATCACAGGAGTCAAACACAAGGCCCGGGGGCCAGATGTGGCCCGCCACACCACATAAAATAGTGTATGGTGAGAATAATGTATCAATAATGCAGTTCAAAGTTTTTGTTATTTCATTTTGACAGAAAAATATTCTGAACTTTAATATTATCGGACATGAACAAGATATTGAGAGCCTTTGTCTGTTATCAAAAATAAATACTTGAATGTATGCTTGTCAACTTGACCTTCACTTCACTCCTCATTTCTAGGCAAGCTATTTATCAATTCTAATAATCAAATGCACGGGCAATTGTGTAATAATATTATGAGGTTATATTCATGTTTATCCATCCATCCATTGTCCACCACACTAGGGTCGTTGGTATGCTGGAGCCTATCCCAGCTGTCTTCGGACGAGAGGTGGACAGGATATTCATATTCATTCATATTGACAGTTACAAGCGGCCCTCTGAGGGCACTCATAACTTCAATGTGGCCGTCAACGAATACGAGTCTGACACCCATGCTCTATATTGTAAGAGGATATTGCTCTACAACAGCGTCATTTCCCCACTGTTTTTGAGCACCCCCCGATTTGAAATACTATTCAGAAATGGCTTCACATTATCTTTGATCAATAAACATTCTGCTTTATTTTATGTTGTCATTTAAATACCTTTAAGTGGGGTAAGCTACATTAGTTATAGAGTGTATTGGGCCTGTAAAACCCAACAGTTCCATGCGCAATACACCATGGTATGCATAACTACTAGGGGTGTAACAAGACAGTCACTTCACAAGACACAACGGTACACGGAAGTGGGGCCACGAAAACAAGATTTCAGCATTACTTACAAAAGTACAATGAAAAATATAACAAATATACGACAATATATTACAATCTACTAATTTATTTTCCACTATGTTACACTTGTCGTCACTCTGTGTGTATGCTACTGGCCCTGAATCCACCCACCCAGACAAAGAGACTGTATGAAGCATAAAAGGGCTCACTCCATTCATGCCGTTGTTCTATGGAACAAAAGTGCCAGGGTGCTGAAACCAATGCACAGAGTGAATCATTTTCTTGCCTGTTTGGAGGCGGGAGCCGAAGAAAACAGACACACACGCACATCGCAATACAGTGTATGGCATATTTCAGTTCAGTTTCATTCATTGTGCAATAAATTATTAATTATTATCATCCCGGGTATAGTGCCCTTGAGAAAACTTTTTTTCTGAATGAGAAATCTTGTCACATCTTAATCTCACAAGATCTTGTGACACCCCACATAAATACAAGTAAAATAATCTCAATACAGAGTGCTGCATGAAGTATGATTGATTAAGTAAAAGGGTGTTTTTTATGTTTTACAAACATACACACATACACTTAGAGTGGCACGGTGTGTGTAATTGGTGGCACATCCTATATGGCAGGCATTCTGACGTTCGGAGAGCTTTTGGCGGAGTCTATGGTGGGATTAAAGGCTGCCCAACAAGTGGAATGGCTAACTCCCAGAATGTCATGATAAGGTAGTGTGTGTGCGTATGTATAAACTTGTAATCGAACATTAAAAAAAAAAAAAAAGTCGATAAATCGAGATTTTGTCGAGAAATTGAGGTGTACGTGCGTGCGATTTTGATTTTATCGTCTGAAGCATCTCCTTTCACCCCACAGGCTGGATGACAAGAGGCATCTATTTGTATCTGTCTGTGCGTGTTCATTCATTCATCAGTTTGTCCTCTTTGTCCCAGTACGTGGACGCAGGGCTCTGAGTAAGTGCTAGATAGCAGAAAGTTAGCCACAGATATGTGGTGCAGCTCAAATATGACCCCCTATTTCAGTTTAACAATACACTACATAACAGAGTGTGGGTGTGGTTTTGCTTTTTTTCTTAACAGATTTTAAAAAATGGTTTTTGGTTATGACTGTTATTATGTTATTATTTTTGATAAGCGACTGAAAGTCCATTTATTTTCATTGAGTTTTTGTTGTCTTTTTATTTGGTTTTATTTTTTTTAAAGCTTTTGACAATCCAATTACAATGTTAAATGCTCTAGAGAAGTAACGTTTTTTGCTTTTTATACGATGTTCTGCCATTATTATGCCATTTAATTAATGAAAATAATGGTTTCAAAAAATGTAGTCAATAATATTGATTATCAACATTAATTTGTAGCAAAATGTGTTATTGTGTCAGGCCTAACTGTGATTTTGTGTGTGTGTTTGGAGTGAAAAGGTTAAAGGGGGCAGGCACACAGTCTCTCCGGCTACAGATACAGAGGGGTGAACAGCAGGTCGATCGAAGGACAAATTAGCCCGCATTAACTTGAGAGAGATGAGGAAGTTTTTGTAAACTTTCACAATCTTGCGTTGTGGATAACACCAAGACAGAGCCAATTTTCTCTCTTCTTCCTAATGTGATGCTGTAATTCAAAGCGTACAGTCAATTACATTCAACTGGAAGGCATGATTTTGTAGCAGTTAAAACACTTGGGATCAGGGTAGACAGAAGTATATTTGTCAAAATCAATGCTAACACCAATCCTTCTCCAGAATATACCTCTGAGAGATATTTGTTCTTTTTTGAAAAAACAGTAACTAAGAATATGAAGTGTTATTAAAAATAAGCATGCAAAAACTCACTCAGTAGCGCCCTCTATATACTTTGAAAAATACCCCATGCCACCAGTTTTTGTGGCAATGTCTAACAGGATACACAGGAGTCTCAAAAAGCCATTTAAGGAAGTTTTCTATTTTTGTTTGGAATGGTCCTTTTGGGCGAAAACCAGGACTTGAACTCTGATGAACTCCTGAAGTAAAATGAGCCAAAATCAAAATCACAGATACTAGACCAGGGGCTCACCAACAGGGTGCCCATAAGCACCAGGTAGCCCCCCAGAACCACATGAGGCGCCCGCAAACCCGCTTTGCATTCATATTTTCAGTTAATGATGCGAGAACACTAGAAAGAAATGCATTGTGCAATACAAAATATTAGATGTGGATATGAACATTATGTTAATGTTTTGATAAACGTATTTGCTTTGTTTGGGTTAAAATAAGTCATTTTCATTTTGTAAAAGGTGCTCTCACAAAAAAAAAAACATTGGTGACCCCTGTACTAGACAGATGGGCAATGATATAATACCAGCAAATGTATCTTAAGCCATAGGATGTCGGTGGGGCATCGTGACAAAGTTTGTTGCGAATCATCAAACTGACCATCAAATACCCAAATGTTTACAACTCAGTTCCACAAGGTCAGATGTTCCATACCATAATTGGTATGTATGAACCCTGAGGCTATGCAAAGAGTATAAAGTGTAAAGCAAGGGTGTATCAATAAAGAAGGCTGTTGTTTTTGTTAGTGTGTTAGCTTTTTGCACAGTATAAATACTTATTTCCTCCTTAAGGCTATTTATTACTGTATAGTACTGTGTACTAGCATTGCTTTTGTAATGCTTTCTATTTTTGCTACTTTATCCATAACTTTGTACTCACAAGTGAGAAGTTCAATGGAGTGAAATGAAGTAGTGTAGTTTCCTACACCTTTGACTGTTTTTCATTTAAATGCTCATGATTCCACTATTTCCCCCAATAATCCAAGACTGTAGAACCAACTGTAGAAGCAGCGTGGTGAAATAACTTGAAGATACTGGCGTTGTGATGTGGAGGGGTAACGCAATTTGAGGAGGAGGATAACACAAAGGGAGAAAGTGGGGTGGAGTTGGAGGATGTCTAAGGGCTGCTGAAGTATTACTGAGGTCTCTGAGGTCAGAACACTGACCCCCTAGCGTGTGCAGAACGTAAACAATGAAGAGAGGATGCGGCAAAACAGATAATTAGCGCCCATTCACCGCAGATCCTCTAAGAGCAAAGGCTACTGGTAATCACACCAGCAAGCAGAGGTAAACACGGTACTTTGTTTCCTTCACAACGCACAGGCATGTTATAAAATAATTTGTAATAATTTTTGGTAAGGCAACAACAATAGCAAAAATACTAAATATTGGATATTTGTACATTTTTGGACTGATAGTGAACAGTTCATTGCAGATCACTCCCTATCATACCTGACTGAAACGTGGACAAAATAACCTCATAAACTAATTGAACTGGTTTAGTAGAGGAGATATGGGACAGTATACAAGGGAGAGAAGCCAAAAATATTTTGGAAAATTTTTGCCTTGATTAAAACTTTCAAAAATCTAAGTTGTTATAGTCCTAAAATGCATATTACACGTGTAGGAAAAATCCAAAGGTAAATGTGCATGTGTACATTCACCATTAGCCACAATAAAGTTTCATGCCCTGACAGAGCGCATTGACTGGGAGCTTATGTAGGGGTCTCTGTTTATTTGGTGTGGCAGGGAGTGTGTGCAGGGGTCGAGGGACAGGGGGACCGAGTGCACATGTCGCAGTCTGTATTACCGATTACCCGGTTGACTCTTCACAAGTTATCACTGTGAGTGGTGGCGGTGATGTTATTTTAGTGATACAACGGTGGTTTGAGCGTGCAAGTATTAAGTTGTCTCACATGCTTGAAATGTGCAGGGGTTATCTGAAATTGTGTGTTGGTGTGTGTGTCTATGGGCAGCTGTGGGGATAAACCAATACTGATCCCCTGGTCGCCTCGTGCCTCCCTGGGGGAGGATGTTGATGTTGGGATGGCTGTTTCTGCTCCAGAATGAACAGCATTTCTGCTGCATCACACACACACACACGCACACAGACACACACGCACACAGACACACGTGTTTGTTCTGTAAATGTGAGGCCCCAGGGGGCTGGATCTCGGCGGCCTGCAATCTGTCATTTAACACTACGGAGCTCAGACTAAAAAACAACCAGCTGTAGCCACCTAAAGCACCTCGGAAACCACTCACACAGTTGACATATAACACAAAGTGGTCATAAATGCACTGCACCATAGGGATTTATGTAGGGACAAGTTTGTCTGAGGGCATTTTCTCCCACTTCTACAGGAATGATCGTAGCATTCCATGTTCTCTACATAGTGAGTCCTACTGTTTAAAAATGCAGCGAGATCTTGTGGTAATCACACAACATCCACATTGCAACATCTTGCATGTGTGCCACCCGACTCCCTCCACTGTCCTCCCTCCAACCACAAAGACAATCCTTTGAGTAAACAGTCATAGTCCTGAACGGAAGAAGGACTAACTGTGATTGTACAAGCAGCGAGGTCTGGACTTCATAGAAAGGACAAACTTGGCCATGTGCCCCAATTCCAGGCCATAAAAATGAACGCCAGGTCAGCAGCAAGAGCAAGAGAACAGCTTACTTTTGAAGCTTGGTTTTGACATTTTAATACTGGATATACACTCCTGATCCATATAATATATAATAAATATTATATATACATGTATAATATATAATAATATTTAAGACCAGTTGAAAAACTGCAAGAATTAACATTTTGCATGATTGGATTTTTAGGAGGTTGTAAACAGAGTTTCAAAATGTCATAAGAAGAAATTGGAGTGACATTTTTTATGGGTAAGCGAAACGACCATCAAACAGTCACTTTAATTTTCTTTAAAAATCCTGAAAGTTATGGAACAAAAAAGTCCAGTGGTAAAACAAAAAAAATGTCACAAGCCCAGAGCTGGAGAATCCGATTGGATGTCCGTTATGACACTGTACCATCCAAAGCCCAAATGAAGGTTGATACTGGTGCCGAGTGCAGTCCAATAACCATTTGATGGCATCTACAAGAGAAGGGTTTTAAGGTCTCCTTCAAAGCCACAGAATTGCCCGTTGGGAATTTGCATGAGTGCACCGAACATGGTACAATAAAAAAAGAAAGAAAATTATAGTCAATTTATATATTTATTTATAGTCCTGATGGCTTCCAAGTTACTGAAGATCCCACCTATTTTCCACACAGCACAGTGGAAAGGGTGTCATCATGATCTGGGGAGATTTTTCCCTAAGTGGAACAATGGAGCTTCAGGTTGTGCAGGGGCAGCAAAAGGCAGCTGGCTATGTGGAGATATTGCAGGGGGCGTCCCTCATGACAGAAGTCCCTTCAACAGGACTATGCTGCAATTCACGTTGCAAAGGACTTCTCCCTGAGGTATATCATTACTCTTTTGGACCATACTGCGTGTTGTCCTGATCTAAATCCAACTGAGAATATTTGGCGATAGATAGCAAGGGAAATTTACAAAAATGGACATCAGTTCTAGACAGTGGAAGTCCTCTGTGAAGCCATCTTCACTACCTAGAGCAACATTTCAACTAATCTCCTAGAAAGAATGCCAAAACAAATTTTTGAGGTGGGTGTCTGCAATAAATCGCTGACTCAAAAAAACGTTTTGTTTCAGTCCCATTTCTTCTTGTTGCATGTTGAAGCTCTACTTAGAGTACTGTATACATGTAAAGTCTTGTAATTTTTTTTGTAATTGGTCGTCTGAGTGAAGCATGCTGGTACACAGACACTGCTATTATTATTTGCTTACCTAAGCATTTTCTCCTCCTAACCAGGCACTCTTTGATTTCAGAGATCTCAGGACAGGGTCTCCCAAAAGGCGATGGGTACTGCTGGACTTGGCGTGTGCGAGTCTCCTGGCCCCGCTTGAAGCCACAGGTTCTACCGGACCGAGAACAGGGACTCCACTCGCTCCACTCAGCCACTTCGCAGTGCACTAAATGAAGATAAGAATAGTTAATTTGTACTCGGATTTCAGCAGTACTGCATTTTGGTGGTTGTTTTCTGATAATACATGCACTTGTTTCATGCTGGATTTCATGTAGAAGGTAAGGCATGCAAATCCATGCAAATACCGGACTGACCTTGTGGCACACACTGCATAAGTTTGTCGTTGGGTTCGTAGTCCTCTGGACACACATGATGACATCTCCCATTGAGCTGGTAGAGGCCCGGCCGGCACCGTGTACATAAGTCGCTGTTTATGCACAGCTCACACTCTGCAGGGCACTCTGCAAAGATAATAGAGTTAATGAATTCTATAAATCCTCTTTGCACCATTATTCAGTGAGAAAAAACTGGTAAATGTTGCATGTTGGACTGAATAATTATTCCCCAATGACACTATTTTATTATGGTAGAGTCCCACTCCTCACGGGACCACCAGCAACTGGCGAAAATCTTCAAGCACTTGAGACGCCCATAATTTTTTTTATTTTTGACACACAGCTTGTTCCCCCTCCAACACCTCCTGCTATCTTGACGTTGATGTTCTCCTCATAATTTGTTATAATAGTGACTGTTGTAAAAATTAAATTAGATTCAGCTCCTGAACCATCCCCAATCTCTCCTCAATATGCCGCACACACTTATTACACACATTTTCAACTATAAAATGCATTGGTTCTCCTCACTAATGACGGATAACATAACATGACAGATGAACAGATGGAATCGGAGTCACAGAAGTTTAAATAAGTTTCACTTTTGCATCTCACAGCAACTGTGGTGCATTGAAAGACTGCTTGACAAAAAGTTTCAGTGAGGCATAAAGACAAGCATGTAAAAATTGTAGGCTTTTCTAATAGTGGGCGAGGTGTGCTGTACATTTGATATTATCACACTTTTTTACCAAAAGTCCACAAATTTGCTGAATGTGCAGGGATCCTCTGTAAAGTCAACATTACTTGTCTCTTGACTAATTAGGTGATAACTCACTTGGAATGCACTCCCTTTGTGTATCACTGCGAACTAGCCCCTCAGGGCAGATTTCCTGGCACTTGCCCAGGTGAAGGTAGAACCCTGTCCGACAGCGTGTGCAGAAGTTCTTGTTGAAGCAGGAGTCACACTCAGAACTGCACTCTTGACACAGAAACGAGAGCCAACACCAGTGTTTATTTAAATGGCACAAATCATTGTGTGTTTCTCGTGTTAAATATAGGGGCTACAGTATTTAGTATATACTTCTGTAAATGTAACCATGTGACCAGTTAGCCAGTTAAGTGTACTGTATAGTAAAGCTTTTTCACCTGCAGGTATAGGTTTATGGCACGGTTCTCAAACTTGTACTATGGAGGGCCGAGACCCTGCAGGTTTTCTTTCCAGCCAGTCAATAAAGCAGGTGATTTTAATTATCAGCACCACCTTCAATTTGAGGGAATGAGCTCATCAATTGAAATCACCTGCTGGAGAAACTGGTAGAAAAGAAAACCTGCAGTGTCTCGGCCCTCCATGGCACAAGTTTGAGACCCTTGGTTGATGCTAAACTCATGCAAATGGCTTACTGTGGCATGATAACTGGTCAGATAACATGCAATAGCTTACTCGTGCAGGTGTTTCTTTCTGGGGACCGTGTGCCGTAATAGCCCGGAGGACATGAAGTCATGCACACCCCGATATGCTTCATCCCAATCCTCTCCAAATGCATGAAGAAGCGTGGCTTGCAGGAAAGGCAGCCATTGTAGTCAGAGCAGGTCAGGCAGCCACCCTGCTGGCACCCTGAACTCACACCAGAGAGCTCTGTTGACGAGATTATTATTTTTATATAGATTGATTTGATATAAATGTTGGTAAAATAGGCAGTACCATTTTTATCAAAATCACATTTACATTGACACATTTACTCTTCTGCAGTATTGTATGTGTGATGGTAGTATGAGAGGTGCAGCTTCTCTCTGAACCCCTAGACTTGTCGACGTGTTTGTGATGTCGTTATGTTGATCCCTCTATAACCTCTGATTCTCGACTCTCTAAGCCTAACTCAATATCACAAATCATTAAATGTAGTACACAGAGGATGACCTTTTTCTATTGATTGATGGAAGGGGAATGATGCTTGTAGAATTCATATGCTAAAAAATATACTGTACATTTTCTTATAAGTGCCATTATCTAGATATGAAGATAAGATAAGATATGCCTTTATTATTCCCACAAGGAGAAATGGGCTCTTTCTTGCCATAACTTGCTACTAATTTCAAGAAGATGTGTAGTTTTTGCGTAATCCATCAAACCAACAGACAGACAGAAAAACAAAACAAACAATGATGAAAACCATTCCCCCCAGTCTCATAATTTGTAAAGTGCCTCCTATTGTGATTCTTATTTTTTGTTATTAGTATTTTAGCTGCCTTACTTGGCAACAGTACATGGCAGAAAATGAATATCATATATTACCATAATAAATCTCATGAGGGAGATTGTTTATAGATTTGAGTTGTACAATCTACAACACCAAATATTTCATATAGTGAACTTACTTCTTTAAAGTGATTATAATGTCACACCTCAGGCTCATATATACACAAGCTGTGTATTATCTGACAGTGTGAAACATCCCAATAGCTCCTTCCATTACGTCAAGATTGAACATCCAACTAATAATTGGGTCAGCAAGTCTTATCATGCACAGTCACATGACTAATCAATACATGGTCATCATGCAGTGTTTCAAACACAGCTTTTATATGTTGATGTGTTTGATATACTTTATTAGTTCTAGTCTGATGCAAGGGTACACTCATTAGACTGTTCAAATGACAGCACGTTTGAGTTTTAATTATTTCAATTTTATTGATAATTATATGATAACCACAGAACCAGAAATATAACTTACTGTATACAGGGATTACCTTCCTCACAATTGATGTGAGGAAGGTAACATTATCATTTAACAACGTTTGTTAAGGTATGTCAAGTAGTGGTGACAGGAATTATCATTTTACTTGACATTATTTCATGTTACAATTATTTTTTAAAAACTACAACAACTAGCAATACAGACAGGTCTGTTGTTTCATTATTTATGTGTCATTTCCATTTGCATTTACTTGCATTTAATTTGTGGATTGGTGGAATCAAAATAAAGACCTAATGTTTGGTGCTTAAACACCATGTTGTTGGTCAGTGTTTATGGCTGCACAAACAAACAATAGTCCCAATAGGATTTATTTAAAATCAACCGCACAGTGGCATGCAGGCCACACATTTAAGAGATCAGGAAGAGCTGGGTCTGTGTCTCCGTTTGGACATCTCTGTGTGGAGTTTACTGCTTCTCCAGGTACTCCAGCTTCCTCCACCATTCCAAAATTATGCTTGTTAGCTTAATTGGAGACTCTCAGTCAGGAATTTCAAACTCACGGCCAGCATGCCATTTGTGTCAAATTTTGTGGCCCGCGACTTGAAATGGAACAATAATGTAAATGCCGCCCGCAAGGTCTGAGCAAGGCCACCGTTAGTCATAAAAAGCAGGTATAAGCCATTATTGCAGTAATAACTAATTAATTTTTCCTGTCCTGACAGTTAACTAATTATTTTGCCCCTTGCTCCAATCCTCCAGTTTGGCTTTGCATTCTTTTAAAAAAATACTTATACTACATATACAGTACTACAAACAGTGGAGATCTTGGCAGTAATCATTAAAATCTTCCTCTTATAACCTGTGCCTGCCATTAGATAAGATATAGTTGTTTTGTAACACATTGCCAATGTTTCAAACCTTTAGTAGCTATTTTCCACATAGTTGGACCATATGCCAAGTAATTTCTGCTCTGAATTACAGATGTCTTAAGGTGAAGGAATTTGGCTTTGCACACTACCTTGGTCTGACATACGCTCCCAAGCTCCCAAGTACACAAATGGACAGCACATATAGCGGATGACATATATGTCAGCACAAACATGCCTTCTCATTGGGATGCACAGACCGGAAGCTTGGGGCACAGGCTTAGTCACTGCACTGTAACGTTGAGCATTTGACTGAATGGTCAGTGACATACTGTATTTGTCAGTCTTAACCCTTTCTGTTTCTCTGAAGTCTGTACTCATTCACCCCATATTGCCTAAATAACCCAACCAATATTTGTGGAAGTAAAGAACATCTGCAATTCAGAACAGTATGTGAAAACACCCCCTTCGTAGCTCATTTATTAAAACCATATTGCCTCGTACATAAGACTATTTCGTCCTTACAAAACTATCTAAAAATGACGAGTTGTCTTACATTTGATTGTGTGGATTGGCAGACCTGGGTGGTAGTCTCGCTTTTTAAGAAAGGGGACCATAGCGTGTGTTCGTGGGATCACACTGCTCAGCCTTCCTGGTAAGGTCTATTCAGTGATTCTGGAGAGGGGGATTCGCTGGATAGTTGAATCTCAGATTCAGGAGTAGCAGTGTGGTTTTTGTCTTGGTCGTGGAACTTTGGACCAACTCTATACTCTCAGCAGGGTCCTTGAGGGTGCATGGGGGTTTGCCCAACCAGTTTACATGTGTTTTGTGGACTTGGAGAAAGCATTCGACCGTGTTCCACGGTGAATACTGTGGGGAGTGCTCTGGGAATATGGGGTACTGGACCATCTAATTCAGGCAGTTCGTTCCCTATATGACAGGGGGCAAAGTTTGGTTCGCATTGCCAATACGTTTAACACTTTTCCAGTGAGGGTCTGAACTCTGCCAGGGCTGCCCTTTGTCACCGATTCTGATCCTTACTTTAATGGACAGAATTTCTAGGCGCAGACGAGGCGTCGAGGGGTTCCAATTTGGTGGATTGGGTCTCTGCTTTTCTATTTTCTGCAGTCCTGTGAGTGCGAGCTGAGTGCGAAGCGGCCAGGATGAGAATCAGCACCTCCAAGTCCCAGTCCATGGTTCTTGTCTGTAACAGGGTGGAGTGTCATCTCCGGGTCAGGAGATCCTACCCCAAGTGGAGGAGTTGAAGTACCTCAGGGTATTGTTCACGAGTGACGGAAGGATAGAAAGTGACATGGACAGGTTGATTGGTGAGGCGTCTGCAGTGATGCCGACTCTGCATCAATCTGTTGTGGTCAAGCGAGAGCTAAGTCAAAAGGCAAAGCTCTTAATTTACCAGCCGATCTACATTCCTATCCTCACCTATGGTCATGACCTTTAGGTAGTGACCGGGTACAAGCGGCCAAAATTGGTTTCCTTCCTCAGCCTGGCTGGGCTGTATCATAGAAATAAGGTGAGAAGCACTGTCATCAGGAGTAGGACTAATGCTCCTCCACATTGAGAGGAGCCAAAGGAGGTGGCTTGGGCATCTGTTTAGGATGCCTCCCAGACGCCTCCCTGGGGAAGTGTTCAGGGTACGTCTGACCTGTAGGAGGCCTTGGGGAAGACCCAGGAGACGTTGGAGAGACTATGTCTCTCAAATGGCCTGGGAACGCCTCTGGATCCACCGGAAGGAGCTGGACAAAGTAGACTGTGATAGAAATCTGGGCTGCTGCCCCGTGACCAGACCTCGGATAGGGAGGAGGAAAATGGATGGTCTTATATTTGAGTGCGAAAGGTGTACAAATACAAAGCAACGGGCCATGATACGAATCCAAAATGTGCTTACGTTATATTAGTCATCATTCCTACATGTAAAATTTAAAAATAAAGCATAAAGCATAACTTATCATAGACTCATGTATTGATCAAAACTGTTTGAGCAACAACTAATTGACACAATGTATACAAACATACTGTGTATACAGGTTACAAGTACTTTGAACACCAAAACCCACAGTGACACCTAGAGGGCAGGATGAGCTCATGTACTACTGTATAAGATGCAATAAAAGGCTAACATAGTATCCCAAGGGTGCCGCAAATAGTTTTAGTGCACAAAACTCTGTCTATGGTTTTATTTTAATTGTAAATGTTTGCATTTGTTAGTAATATTTAGTTATCTTGAAAATTAAATGTTTCCATGTAGCCCTGCAGTTTACTCGCATATTATAGGGGTACGCATATCCCTGGTTGGAAATCACTGTTTTGGAAGACATGTCGCTTCTCGTCTGAGCAGGCTTCATCAGTTCCTGCTCAAAGACAATCTTCTTCTTTTTTCAGATTTTATGAAATTATGGTTTTTTTTTCTCATGGATTCCAAATTTCTTGTATGAGTTGACCTAATTATTAGAAGTATATACCATACACATACTGTATGATAAAAATGGCACACTGCCTATTGGGTTATAATTTTGATGTCTATGACCACACATCTTTGGTTTTAAGGACACTCATCTAAATACTAAGAGATTTTAAAGTTTTGTTCTACGTATTATGCTGTAGCTTCCTCTTCTTCGGGCTTTCATAGCTGATTAGATTTGAGATGTCACATGGTTCTATAGCCTAACAGTGAAGCATGTGGTGGCCTTTTACACCCATGTTTAAATGATCAAATATAATTCCTTGCCATATTAAGGGCTAAAATAATCTGTGAGTAACAATAAGTATTTTTGAAATCTTACCTAATTTCTTTTAAAATTTTGGTTTGGTTTTACTTATATTCGCAAGGAGATGTCTGAATCAGTTTCCAGACTTCTGGTTCAGTTAGTTGAAAAGCCATGCTCAGATCTCAATATCCATCCATCCATCCATTTTCTTCCGCTTATCCGAGGTCGGGTCGCGAGGGCAGCAACCTAAGCATAGAAGCCCAAACTTCCCTCTCCCCGGCCACTTCGTCCAGCTCTTCCCAGCGGATTGCGAGGCGTTCCCAGGCCAGCTGAGAGACATAGACTCTCCAACGTGTCCTGGGTCTTTCTAAAGCCCTCCTACCAGTTGGACGTGCCCTGAACACCTCCCCAGGAAGGCGTTTGGGAGGCATCCTAACCAGATGCCCGAGCCACCTCATCTGGCTCCTCTCAATGCGGAGGAGCAGCGGTTCTACTCCGAGTCTCGCCCGGATGACAGTGCTTCTCACCCTATCTCTAAGGGAGAGCCCGGGACCCTGTGGATAAAACTCATTTCGGCCGCTTGTACCCGCAATATTGTCCTTTCGGTCACTACCCAAAGCTCATGACCATAGCTGAGGGTAGGAACAAAGATCGACCAGTAAATTGAGAGCTGGAAGGCTGAGGAGTGTGACCCCACGATAGTTAGCACACACCCTCCGGTCCCTCTTCCTGAAAAGCGGGACCACCGCCCCCGACCATGGCCACCGACCCTGCTGTCCACGCGATGCTGCAGAGTCGCGTCAACCAAGACTTGCCCACAGAATCCTGGGGCTTAGGGAACTCCGGGCGGATCTCATCCTCCCTCGGGGCCTTGCCACCAAGAAGCTTTTTGACCACCTCTTTGACCTCAGCCCCAGAGATCGGCGAACCCGCCTCAGAGCTCCCAGGCACTTCTTCCATGTTGGAAGGCGTGTCGGTGGGTTTGAGGAGGTCTTCAAAGTATTCCTTCCACCGGTCCACAACATCTCGAGTCGAGTTCAGCAGCACACCGTCCCCACCATACACGGTGTTGACTTTGCACTGCTTCCCCCTCTTGAAATGGCGGATTGTGGTCCAGAATCTCTTTGAAGCCATCCGGAAGTCGTTTTCCATGGCCTCTCCGAACTCCTCCCATGTCCGGGTTATTGCCTCAGCGACTGCCAGAGCTGCAGACCGCTTGGCCTTCCCGTACCTGTCAGCTGCCTCCAGAGTACCATGGGCCAAAATGGCCTGACAGGACTCTTTTTTCAGCTTGACGGCATCCCTCACCACTGGTGTCCACCAACGGGTTCTGGGATTACCGCCATGACAGGCACCGACCGCCATACAACCACAGCTCCGATCAGCCGCATTGACAATGGAGGCACGAAACATCGCCCACTCAGATTCAATGTCCGCTGCCTCCCTCGGAACATGGTCAAAGCTCTCCCGTAGGTGGGAGTTGAAACTCCTTCTGACAGGGGACTCTGCCAGACGTTCTGAGTAGACTCTGACAATGCGTTTGGGTCTGCCAGGTTTTTACCGGCATCCTCCCCCACCAAGTCAATCATTGAACTGCGGCCAGGGGGGTCCTGGTGCCAAGTGCACAAGTGGACACCCTTATGCTTGAACATGGTGTTCGTTATCGACAATCCGTGACGAGCACAGAAGTCCAATAACAATAACAGAGAGGTGACATTCCACGTACCAACAACTAACCTCTGTAGTCGAGGATCGGACGACCAAGGCCTCTACCTCCAGCCGCCACCTAGCTCTCTTTGCCCCCGACCACTTTGGCCCCTCCCACGAGTGGTAAGCTCATGAGAGGGGGGACCCACGTTACCTTTTCGGGCTGTGCTTGACCGGGCCCCATGGGTGCATGCCCAGCCACCAGACGCTCACCCTCGTGCCCCACCTCCAGGCCTGGCTCCAGAGGGGGGCCCCGGTGGCCCGCGTCCGGGCGAGGGAAAACGAAGTCCATTGTTATTGTGCATCATTGGGGTCTATTGAGCCACTGTTTGTCTGGTCCCTCCCCTAGGACCTGTTTGTCATGGGTGACCCTACCAGGGGCATGACAGCCCCCGACAACTTAGCTTCTTGGATCACTGGGACACACAAACTCCTCCACCACGATAAGGTGGTGACTCAGGGAGGAGATCTCAATAGCTGAGCTAAATCACAATGAAAAGAGCTGCCAAAAGCAAATGAAACCCCAGGACCCCCTCAAAACTCAATTTAATACATTACACAGTTAACCCCAGAGGTGTTTTCCTTCCAAATTTCCTCTTTGGTGGTCGCAGAAAGCCCTTTTTTATTATGGATCGAGCAGATCAGGGCGAGATAATTTGTACAAAAAAAAAACCAAGACATACATGGGGAGAAAATTCCGCCACAGGTGGCAGGGATAAAAACATCACTCCAAAGGTCTATTATTGTACTGTAGATCAGACACAGTTTCTGCCACCCTGGCAGAGGATACTGTACATAGAATATTCGAGTTATCAGCTCATCTCTAACAGACTTATTCATACAACACATCTGGAGACCCTCTGTGATAAAGTGGGTGCAGGAAGAATTGGGAAAATACCCTATTGATTGTTGTTTTAGAGCATGCTGAAAGGGGGCTAAAGAGACGAGACACATTGCTGGACCCCTGGGAGATGATTACATTCCACCACTTGCGCTTATGTTTTAGTGGAGCATTCTTTTCATTTACTCTGATATTTAACTGAAAAACATCAAGCGTTCACTTGAATACTTTCTGTTTTTTCCAACTGGTGTTAATGTAAAATATTGCACAAATTGATCCATAAAATGAGCACACCGGCCTTGTAACATCATTTCCCAGAAAGAATTTTGAATATATGGTCTTTATTTTAACTGACAGTACACGTCGGGGCTTGTCTCAGGTCACTGGGCTGGACTGGAGTGTGGTCCACCTCGTTGTGGCCACTAGGGAGCGATGGGAACCAGGCGACTGAACACCACCAGCTTCCAACAGAGACTACATTTAACAATTAAGTCACTGTTGATTTTTTTAATGATAGATAGCATACCCTTAAAGGTTTGGATTTTAATTACTTTATTTGACTTGTGCTATGGTGGTACTAAAAAAAACCTGAATAGTTGCTGTGAAGTCCAATCAAAACTTAAACCTTGAAGGACTGAGATGCAGCTGAGCCACCGGGTAATGTAATTATGAAAATAATAATAAATTACTAAAACATATTTTAAAATGAATGAAGAAATTAAACAACAACAATTAGCTAATAATAAAAGGTTATTTGTAATTATGTTTTATTATTATCATTATTATTATTATCCCACTACTACTACTCGTAAAAATTATGCGAACAATTATGTTGCTGTATATTATTAGTTTAATTCATTCAGTGTCTATCTATCTATACTGTATAGGGTCCGCCTATCCCAGCTGACTTTGGGCAAGAGGCGGGGTACACCCCGGACTGCTTGCCACTCAATCGCACGGCACATATTTATTATTATTTAATTATTATTTTACAGCAGTACTTATTTCATTATTATACTACAAACATTTACTTTTTCTGGTTTGTTTTGTACAGGAATTTTATTAAACCATTCCCTTGGAAGTGTGCGTCCACCGTGTGTGCGTGTGGTGTGTAGACTCCACTCACGTTTATGTTGTCGGTGCCTGGAGCTGCTGTGCTGCTGACATCCAGTGTAATCCATGCAGTGCAAGATGATCAAAACAAAGGAGATCAGTTGCAATTGCATAGTAGCCCAAAGGTGAGACCAGCCAATGTCAATGTTCACCAAAAACACTAGGTGGGTCAGAACGCGTTTCGGCAGTGGCAGAGGATGTATGGTGGATGTCTCCTTAGACAGAACGGGCCCCCCAACAATGTGGTGATATGTGGTGATGAAAGTGCACAGTGGCCCAATGATGCCTGGGCCGCTTGGACTGTAGCATCCTGCACAGAATCTTCATATGTGCAAAGAAAATCAAGAAGACGAAGAGTCAGGCATCCATGACCATTTGCCCCAAACAAAAATCACGAATATCATCTGGTCAAAAGGACTCTGGAAAATTGCTGGGAACTCCAATTGGTCTATTTTTCCTCTTCTGTATCCCGATGGAGACGCGCCGTGCGTCCGGGTGCTGGTGGCGCGCTGACGGACTCCTCTTCATGGAGCATCAAACGTTCAAACACATAACAAGACGAATTTGCAATTTAAAAAGTTCTTCATTCAGTAGATCACTGCGGAATCAAACTCGCACGTCTCCTTGATGGCAGACAAATGGGATCTAAAAACAACATCTTCGCACTTGCAGCGCTTTTCTGCTTTGCGTGCAGGAGTCATTCACTCCCCCTGTTCGCTCTCTCGCTCTCTTTCGCTCTCTCGCTCTCTCCATATGAGCTCTAAAGTTTATTTAGAGGGCAAGCCCCCTGTGTCAGAAGGAGAGAGAGAGAGAGAGAGAGAGAGACACTCCGGAGGGAAATTTCTAGACTTACATTTCAACCAGGTTTAGAGATGTTCCTGCAGCTTCGCTGAGACTTCTGGTTCCCACTGCGCCTGCCATTAAAGTGATGGCATCATTAAAAAGTGAAATAAATAAAAAATAAATAAAAAATACTACCCCACTGCCTTCTTTGCTCTTGATACAGTCGGCTCTGTGGATTTTTCTTGCATTCTTTATTGATATATGTAAAGTTTGAAGATGAAGCTAAAGCTATGTGAAATATATTTTTGTTGTTGTAGGACAGCGATTTGCCCCAGTTCTAGAAATCTATAGAGAGTTTAAATATACAGAGATTATATTACTTTTCCCAAAAAGCCCAGCAGGTTGCCAAAAGGGTATACATGTAGTATGCTGCTAAGATGTAAAAGTGTCATGGGTGGAAGTGCAGGTACCACCCCACTGTTAAGTAATTTATTGTGTCCCAAAACAGGTGGTCCTCATTTTTTAATGAGAAAACTCACAATTTAGACCACAAAATATCATGTACTATCGCCATAATGTCAACACTTGCATTAATTCTGCTAGTCTCTGCAATTACTGATAGTTTGTTTACGTCCTGTTTAAAAATGACCACTTTTTAACACAGAGAGAAGTAAAGATGTGTAAAAATACACCAAATAAATGAATAAAAACAAAATAAAAATGAGGACAAAACAATCAACATACATTTTTTATTTATTCATTCATTCATTTTCGAATATCGCTTATCCTCATTAGGGTCACGGGGATGCTGGAGCCTATCCCAGCAGACTTTGGGCAAGAGGCGGGGTACACCCTGGACTGGTCGCCAGTCAATCGCAGGGCACATAGAGACAAACAACCATTCACACTCACATTCATTCATTCATTAACCTAACATGCATGTTTTTGGAATATGGGAGGAAACCGGAGTACTCTGAGAAAACCCCACGCATGCACGGGAAGAACATGCAAACTCCACACAGAGATGCCTAACGGAGATTTGAACACAGGTCTTCCAGATCTCCTGACTGTGTGGCCAATGTGCTAACCCCTCAGCCACCGTGCGGCTACATTGTTTTATTACATTTATATTTTCCAAATAATTATATGGCTGCTTGAAATAGTTTACTGCATTTTACAGTACAGTCATCCCTCTTTTATCACGGTTAACTGGTTCCAAACCCGCCCGCAAAACAGTAAAATTTTTGTAGTTACACCATAGAAAACCTGTTTATGACTTTCTACATAGGGTTTTAACATATTTGGAGTCCCGTAGATGTGAAATAACACCCCTATAGTTACCTTTACACTCCTATTATTCTGTGTTTACGCCACTCTGCTCAGGCAAGATCACTGCAGGGGCATAAGAGAGTGGGGAGGAAAGAAAAAAGCAAGAAGCAAAAAAATAACCACTTCCACACAGAATGGGTGGAGAACTTTCTTTCATTCTAGCATGTTGAACATGTCATGGCTACTCCATGCAGTGTTAAAGTTATGTAAACAAAGGTAATGTCTCCTCAATGTTACATTACTGACACCTTGTGCCAAGGATACTACTTGCAACTTGTCTTTCAATATTTTTGACCAATAATAGGCCAAAGTCAACAATGAAACATATGTCAATTAATTAATATTAGAAAAACTGTGATAAATGAGAGAGCAATGTTGAAACTGTGATGCAGCGAGGTTAAAGATACTCACATTTTACTGTACAAGTCTCTCCTCTCACAAACTTTTCTCAAACCAACAAGTCGAGGCAGATGGCCACCTCATACTGAGTCTTGGTTCTGTTCCACATTTCTTCCTCTTCACATTTTTCCTTACGTAAAGCATAAAGAGCATGACGCTCAACCTTCTCCATTAGAAACATACCTTAAATAAACGTGCGCTGTTTTTTGGAACTATGTAAATCTATCAAGGAATTAATAGGCAGAACAAATTAAAAGTAATTATTAGGTGCAAGTTGCCAAATAACTCCAAATGTATTGCTTCATGGACCACAGTTTGATAAGAATACGTTGTTCCGTTATTGAAGGAAGAGGTTTGAAATGAGCAATTTCAAAAGTAGCTACATACTAAGGAGAGACACAGTGCCTCCTCTAGAGGGAGTCAGCTCCATGAAAGCTTGAGGCTGCACATAGAAGTGAGTGTGTATTGTGGCCGGCCTGCGCTTGCACTTGCACTTGACCTTTCACTACATCTCACTACTGTTTGTGTTGTCGAACTGCAGAGGCATTCTTTCCCCTCAAATAATGACAGTGAGCGCCTATAAATACATCATCAGTCATTACTGCCACCAGTCCTTCAGTCAACGATCACATTCAGATATGCTTAAATCCAGAGACTTTGACATTCTTCCTCGTTTAATGAAATCTGAGCAGGGCAGTCGAGGGAGGCCCTGTATCCTCATTTGTCTTTAGTGGGTGGATGTGTATGCAGAAAAATATACTCGAGTCCAGTATTTCTCCTCTCTGTGGCTTCTGGTTTTCCATCATCTCTGGGCTGAGGAAATCGATGCAAACACAAAGTGGTCTGTCGCTTTATGGCACCACTTCCATGTTTGCCCTGCACCAAGCCAGGAACAGTACAGTTGAGTAACTGAGAGTGATTCATTGTTTTAAACCCTTTCACCTCCTGCTCTCTGAATCCACAGTTGATCCTTGATAAATGATGAGTGTTACAACGTCACATACAAAACTGTGCGAAAAAGTTTCACATTTTTATAGGTGTACAATATATCCGGATGGGAAAAAACAATAGGGCTGTTAGACTCATTTTGAAAGCAAAATATAACACATATGCTCATGTGCATTGAGTGAAATGTTTTTGCAGGACAAAACAACATTGAGCATTAATATGTTTTTTAAATCGGCAATGTCGTTACCCCACAGCCCTCACCCACTACTCACCTTTGTCTGTTACAAGTGAGGTTGAGTAATAATGCTTCTCTTTGTGTCCAATTCTCAACACCCGGAGTGGGTGCGTACGTGTGTTCGGGTGTGTGTACGTTGTGTTGTGTATGTTGCACTGGGGTGCCGAAGGTTAAGGTCACTTGGTCAGTCCACGTCCAGTCCGATGAGAGAATCCGTCGACACCTGGAAATGAAGTCGGGCAGGTGCACGAGTACTCCTGCTGAAGTATGGATGCGCCCTCTCGTTTTTATACATTACTGTAATGTTGTGAGCACACAGAAAACAGCCCTTGTTGTCATTGGCATCATCACTTAAAACCAAAGGAAGTCTTATTCATATGACAGAGGCTCTTTATATAATGCAGTACAAATTCAACTTTTGCAGTTAAATTACTGCAGCACCTTCGACAATTAAAAATATAGTGTTTTCTTTTATACAGCTGTTCTACGAGATCTCATTAGATGTGAAAATGCACCTAACACAGACGTTTTTTTTGTTACAGATTTCCGGGATTTGCCGTTTGTATGCCAAAAAACGTAATTTTGGTTTGTAAACACTGGACTTGCTCAAGAACTAGTTTCAGCATGCAAAGCGGAGAAATATGCGTTACACGCTGCAAGTCTTCTGGTGGAAATACACTACAGAAAAGAAAAGCTATCAGCACGGAAGTGAAAATTAACATCATAATAAGCTCAGAAAGAGGAGAAACACCCACCGGTATTGGCAGCACTTCTGGTACTGAACATTCAACTATCACAACCATCGATGAGGATTAATATTGTATCCTTCAGCCTCCTAGGAAAGTGATAACTAGGCACAGAGATCTTGTTGTTATTGTATTTGTTCTCCTGCCTTATCTATATCCTCCTCCTAGTAAACAACAGAGTAAAATTAAGTAGTTTTTAAACTTTTTAAATTACACTTTCATTTACTTCTTGTATTTCATCTTTTTATTACTCTATATGTAGTTATATGGAGTTCATATGGAGTTAATTTAGGTAAAAGACCAAAACCTGACTTAAACCAATGTAAAGCAATCGAACTCATAAACCTAGGACCACCTGTACTGCACTTCCAATATCATCAATTATTTTTGGTTCATCCAAAAAATTGCGATAACGTAAGAAACATAAAAACATTTCAATGTGTAAATTTCACCCTCTTTAGCAAAAGAGTGACACATTAATTGCTTTGAGTAAAGTACAAGAGGGAAGTCATTTTGCAGAAGGTTCTACCTAAACAGTCTGGATAAAAAGTTCCCTTTCAACTTTAAAGCGTCTTAAAGGGCAAGTCTGGGGCATATATGGATTTAAGAGACAGCAATCTGAAGTCCATCTGAAACTAATTACATTTAACATTGCTAGGCTTAGGCTAGATGTCCAATTTATTATGTTCACATGACGTTGCACAAATCCATGTATCTCGACCTTCTCAAGAAAATGATGCTCTTAATCCTCAGCTACATTGGGGGAACACGTGTACCAGTGCATAACAAAGCTCACGCTTATGTCCTGCTCATTCTCCAGCCTATGACTCAGACAATTCACAGATGACACGGCCTGTCTTGATCCACTGTCCTGTCGCCAGCTTATGACTTAGCCAGGGCTCAGTGGGGACCGCCATTGGTTGTGTGCACCTCGCTTACATTTTTTTTCCCCTTATGCTGCATGGTATAACGCTGCACATATCCTACTGGCAGTCCCATGCATTCCCCGAGCATGAAGCAAACAGTGAGGCCAATAAACAAGTCAGCAGAGGGTGCATGAAAATAGACACGCGTGTAGACGGATACTCATGCACATAAATTAAAGATATGGAAGTTCCAAAAATAATGATTGATTCTTGAAACATTATTGCTTGTAGAGATGATTTGATTAATATAGACAAGGATCTGACATGTGGATGTTTTGTGAGGGTTAAAGGTAGGCCAGCCTTATTACTGAGTGTGTGTCTGCTGGTTTGATGGCTGGGATCAGTTAGTAGTAACAGGGATTGAGCTAGTGGTGAAGAATAGGTGACCACTGCGAGCAAGAAATGTCAGCTGTACATACAGAGGGAAGGGAGGTCAGAGTTATGTAAAGAGAAGGTTACAAGACACGTGTGCTGTTTGTGGTACAGTACAATACAGTTGTCCCTTGCCACATCACGGTTCTAATGTTGACTTTTTACAGTTTTTTGAAAATATGTTCATTAACAAATCATGCTGTTTTGTGGTTGAATACGGCCTGTTAATTGTAAGGAAATATGCATTTTATACACTGCTCAAAAAATTTAGAGGAACACGTTGAAAAACACATCAGATCAAAACTGGGGAGGGGGACGGGGGAATGATCTTGAATATCTTACCTGATAATAAGTAGGTGATGTATTA
Organism: Oostethus manadensis; assembly: GCA_024372805.1. Taxonomy (NCBI): domain Eukaryota; kingdom Metazoa; phylum Chordata; class Actinopteri; order Syngnathiformes; family Syngnathidae; genus Oostethus; species Oostethus manadensis. The sequence goes on along the minus strand of QODF01000060.1, from coordinate 1,875,003 downwards.
GTAACAAAACAATGCCACATAATTTGATAGAAATGAAAATTATCACCCTATAGAGGGGGGAAATCAAAGACACCCCAAAAATGAATGTGAAAAAATGATGCAACAGACTGGTCCATTTTGCCAAAATGTCATTGTAGCAACTCAGTAGTTTGTGTGGCCCCCACATGCTTGTACGCATGCCTGACAACGTCGGGGCATACTCCTAATGAGACCACGGATGGTGGACCATGCAGGGCATCACTGAGCTCCTGGGCAGTCAATACCTGATAGCAGTCAGGGTGCCATTATCTAACCTGTAGAGGTCTGTGTGTCCTTCTAGGGATATGCCTCCCCAGACCATCACTGACCCACCACCAAACCCGTCATGCTGAATGATGTTGCAGGCAGCATAACGTTCTCCACTTCATCTCCAGACTCTTTCACATCTGTCGCATGTGCTCAGGTCAGGTTGAACATGCTCTAATCGGTGAAGAGCACAGTAGTTGCCAATTCCGGTGGTCTATGGCAAATGCCATTCGAGCTTTACGGTGCTGGGCAGTGAGCACAGGGCCCACTAGAAGACGTAGGGCCCCTTAGGCCACCCTCATAGAGCCTGTTTCGGATTGTTTCGTCAGAGACATTCACACCAGTGGCCTGCTGGAGGTCATTTTGTAGGGCTCTGGCAGTGCTCATCCATGTTCCTCCTTGCACAAAGGTGCAGATACCGATCCTGCTGAGGGTTTATGGAACTTCTACTGCCCTGTCCAGCTCTCCTGGAGCAACTACCTCTCTCCTGGAATCTCCGCCATGCTCTTAAGACTGTGCTGGGAAACACAGCAAACCTTCTTGCAACGCTACGTGTTGATGTGCCATCCTGGAGGAGTTGGACTACTTGTGCAACCTCCGTAGCGTCCAGGTACCGCACCATGCTATCAACAGAGATGTTGATCCAAGCCAAAGGAAAAACTACAGCAGTAGAAAGTAAAAAATCAGACAAAAGAGATGAGGAGTCAGTGGTCTCAACCTGAAAAACCATTCCCGTTTTGGGGTCTGTCTCATTGTTGCCCCTCTGATGCACCTGTTGTTGATTTCATTAACAACAAAGCAGCTGAAACTGATTAACAACCCCCTCTTGCCTTCTACCAAACCTTCTATGACACAAACAAACAACAAAGTGTGTGGCTGCGCAGAAAGATGTGGATGCTATACGCCACTATACGTATGTGCCTTTTTATCCTATGACTGCCCCCCCCCAAAAGGAATTCCCTCCCCGGGCCTGACTAATTTGGACAGGAGTGTGGCATTAACTCCACATTCCTTCTGAAGCACCGTCTCTACTTCTCTACTGCTCCTCTTGATGCACTTTAAATATGCTGTTGCGAAAAGCTACCGCATTCTGGGTTTCACCCTCACCATGACCTCTTTACGATGTATTTCTGTTCCCTTTTGGCCTCGTTTTGGAAAAATCCTGCCAACTGTCTGTTGCCAAAGTGGCTGGCGGCGGTTGCGTTAAAAAAATTCCCTAAGTTCACCGATAAAAGAGACTTCTTTATAAAATTAGAGGAAAAGTAAGTGAGAATCGAATGATAAAGTTTTTGCATTCTCTCTGGACCAGTCTTGTTTCTTATGAAGCCATGGACAGACAATGAAAGCACAATGGGAATTAATCGTGGTTGCCCAGGAAATTTTAATCATCACAGCGACGCCACATTTTTTCCCCCATTAGTTGTCGCCCAGCAACAAGCAAAGTAATCCCCAGGTATTCTCAGTGTGTGTTGAGTGGATGTGTGCGTGCGTGTGTGGTACTTATGGTGTGTATAGAAGCAAGCCCAGGGTTATTTTATTAATCTGTATGGGGAGTCTTTTCTTTTCCTCCTTGAGAAAACCCTTTGTACCTTTGCTTTAGAAAGGGCAGTCCCTCTGCCCTTTCCTATTGTCCTCAGATTGTTCAGCTCAGCAGGGACTCGTGTCAGACACTCTCCATATAGATAGAGATTGGATCAGCAACAGAAAGGACTACATAGTCGTTGCAAAGCGCTCAAATAACAATCTGCTAATATTAGAAAACTTTTTAATTATTAAACTTTTTAAAGAACAGTCCCTTCTAAACAGCCTTGGACATCTTTTATCTCTCCTCAAAAAGAAAGTGCTCTGAGTGCAATGGAAAGCAACTAAATAAGTGCGGCACAACAAAAATAATAACAGATACATAGGATCCAGGTGGCTCAATAAATATGGTGGATAAATACAGAATATTTGCAATAGCAAAAGTTTGCAATAGCAAATTGCAATAGCAATAGCAAATTTTTGAATTTTCTGTGAACCCAATGGGTGACTATATTATTCGCGCACTTCCACACTTCCTCTTTTCATTGCAAATGCAATGTGTCGTCAGCAGGGACCTGTGGTCAGGGGAGACCATAATGAAAAATGGTAAATACAAAAACATAAATGAAATATTAGTGCAGTTGTCCCACATTAACACTGTTAATCGTTCCTGCACCATAATAAGTAAAGTAGGATTCAATATTAATGAATTGAATATTCTCATAGAAAGAACATAGAAAACATGTTTATGACTTTCTTAAACACCTTTTCTACCATTAGCCATCTAAACAGGATTCACTGTAGCACAGTGAAATGAAAAAAAAATAGAAGAAATATCATTTTGCCTGTCAGTCAGTACAGACTTAAACTTTGGGCCTGTAGGGTCACAGTTTCAGTCCTGCTGCAGACTACAACGAGAAATGCTTCCTGGCCACTGTTTCACTGTGCCCATGGCACTGAACCTGCATAAAACTAAGCTCAAGAGTGCAGTCTCTCCATGTGTGTGTCGTCTGGTTCTTTGTGTGGTGTGGAACACAGTAAACAATATGCAACCCATGTGTATATTGAATTTCCTTTTAAGGGATTATAATTAATATAATACATTTAATAAAAATGTGAGGCAAAGAAATGCAGAGATGTTCCAGCAAAGCTCCATGTTGTCCACAGCTCCATTGCTGCAGTTTTAGGAAGCGTTCCGACTCTGTGGTTTTTTAACAGGCAACACACATCTCCTCGATCCTTTGATGTGGCCCTGCACTGGAAAAGCTGAAGCACTTTGCGTGATAATCCATGCAATTTATTTTTCTGGACATTTTACTCTCAACCACAAATGTCAATCACATGGTGGCGCTAGAGGGTTTGATTAAGGGATCATGATTATTATTGATGTTCTGACACCCACAAACGTCTGTGACAATGTCTGGACCAAGCGGTTTTGGAATATGCAAGTTTATTATGACAATGATGGTGGGTGGCACAAGATAAATTTCATTTAATCATATTTCATATTTTGTTTCTTTGCAATTCATAAAGTATTTCAAAATGATATTCAAAATGATATTTCTTGGCAGTACACTGAGTTACTAGAATCTGTTTACCATTTTGACCCACGAGTACACCATCTCAAGAGAGATTACAGAACAAATCTAAAACAATAATAATAAAAAAAATTTAATCCAGGCCTTGATGACAACAAAAAACTATTTTACAGATGAGATGCTGATTAAGGTCGCACGTTGCTATTTTAACCAACTAAAAAGAAAGAATGTCTCCTGGCAGCAGAGACAATAAAGCGAACCAAGTGTTGATTATTCTCACACAAGTAAGCCATTTCATGTTTGGAAAAACAGTCATATAAAAATACCAAGAACCCATAAATCAGTGGTCTTAAAGGGTGGGTGTTTTTAAAAATCAAAGCAAGCTTATGTCTGCTAATGAGCAAAGTCGGGGAGTTCAGCAAGAACAATTGTGGTCCACTACACGCATGACAAATCCACATCTTAAGTTGTCCTAAGCAGCTGATGAAAACATAAATAAAGTAATAACATAAGATCTGTACTAGAAATAATTAGTTGAGAAAACGCTTTGTCAGATAGTGGATAGTAGGCTTCCTAGACTGGTGTAAAACAACATATTTTTACACTTATCTGAAAGTAATGACAAAGTAAATAGAAAAATGATCTAGTTTTGCCGGCATTGCACAATACAAACAGAATTGTTAAGAGAAAAATAAGCAGCAACCCAACACGCGGTTGAATTTATGAACAAGAGACGTTATCTTCATTCGTTCTGGATGTGATCCCTGAGTAAATGGGAAATCCACCTAGTGTGCCAGCCCACAGAGCTTTGAGTGCACACATGTTCCACGTATGTGGCGCACATGGAGCCAGTAAAACCACAGTGATCCTGCATTGGACGAAAAGAAAAGGCGACTGACAACAGTGGCTGTTTATAGCCAGTGATAATGGCCTCCATATAAAAGCAATGGTAGGCTAATTATGTGTGTAACTCCGCCGTTGGAAACAAGGTACGTGATGCAAAGGGCAGCCACGAGCAACGTTTTAAGTTAATGTATCAGATAATTAAAAAAAACATTGTTCTGATTTTTAAAAGCATAGAGTGTGTAAAAATGGCAGAGAATTAGTATTGAATTGCTTCACCTCAAGTGTGATGGCAGTTAGGAAGCAAATATCACACTGCAGTGTTAGGAAAATCCCTTCAACAGAGTTTGATATAGGGTAGCCTTGCTCACTCTTCACTTTAAGCACCACTATACATTCCCAACTGGATTGACGGTAATAAAAGTCTTGAAAGCACAATCTCAAATATGTAAATCTTCTTCGAAATGTCTAAAGAAATAATTAATGATATATTGGAGAGACAATTGTGCTGTATATTTTTTCTAAGACATAATTCTGAAATAAAACATTTTTTTATTGTTTGTTTGGAGTGGTATATTGTTACTCGTATTTTCACTGATTTATTGAAGCCCAAAGAAAAACCTCCAGATGTACTCTTTACAATGCAATAGATACCCATCATGAAATAGACTTGCACTTCCTGGAATGTGCCAAAAGGTGATATATTATTTTGATAATGCGCAATAAAAATAATTTTAGAAACTTGCACTTAATTTTTTTTCATTTCACCTGCATCTAACAATAAATTACAATAATCTAAAAAAAAGAACATGGTTTTTTTTTGTTTATTTCCTGTTATTTTGCAATAGTCTGCATGCTCATTAAACTGCTTCTCTGCTGTTATGTTGTTCCGAGGTCTGGTTAGTGGTTTGTTTCCACATTTATAGTGCTCATGAAACCAAAACACATGTTAATATGTATTTCCGCAGTGCAAAAATTTCCTGTGTTGTCATATTCACCCTCTTTTTGGTCACTGATAAATAATCAGAGACTGGAGAAGGAGGACATGACGTTTTAGCACAAGCTAATTGTGGTACAACCATAAGTGGTGTTAGTTTAAAGCCATGGATTAACTCGCTTTTTCAAAAGTATATAGTATATATAGTATTCTACACTGGTCAGTGGGTGTCAGTAATGGTACCGTAGTTTTCAGTGCGAACACACAACAGACAACATTGCCGGAATAACAAGCTTTTATTGCAGGTTCAAATTATTTCACAACAGGTACAATAATCCCTAATAAAAGCATGGGCTACAGTTGCAGCCACAACCCATGACAAGATGAAACTCAGCTCTGAACCCCCAATGTCACTTATTGTCTGCCGATCATTCTCCACCCCTAACACATTTATAGCAACACACACGAGCATGAGTCTTATGAGTCTTTACGGTATGTTTGAAGTTGCTTATTTATTACTCTTATTATGTCCACTGTATTGGCTAATACGCGTGTAAACCGTAAACTCGTAAACTATAGGGGTGTTACTTCATGTCTAGAGGATTCTAATAATATTTAAAAAAGGTTTTCTATGCTCTAACTGTGAAAATATTTAATTTCTAAATAAGGAATCGTGTTACATACACTTATCATGGACAGGTCTGAACCCAATTAAATGTGACAAATGTAAAAAAATTGTAAATTTTTTTTTGTGTGACTTTTCAGATTTATTTCTGCACTACTGCCAGCTAATCAGTACATGCACTCTCTGAACTCAGTAGAACTTTGGTGCCAGGTTTTTGCTGCCCCACTGCCAAGACCTAACTGCATCTGACTAATTAGTGACTTTCGCCTAAAGTGTCACTTTCCAAGTGTGACAATATTTATTCATACATCTTTAATGGGAACATAAATATTCGCAAATATCTCATTCCATTGTTCCAATACCAGTCTTGGGTTATTTATAGTAAAGAGCCTCAAATAGTTTCTGTTATGTCCTTAAATGACACAAATGCTTATGTAAAAGCCAAGATGGCAAGCTCACTTATAACTGAAACCTTCTGGAATTCTTTTAATCAGTGAAGTTATATAGACTGTCCTCAAACATCCACAGGGAAAGGATTAGATGTTGGAAAAGGCTCATACAACTCAGTAATATGAACACTAAATGGCTGTGCTTGAGAGTATAATGTGGACAATGTTTTTTTACTTGAATGCTTTATTTAGCAATGTGCATTTTCATTCTTATCTGTGACTAATAGAATGTGGGTATGATGTTTTCTGTGGAATCACAGGAGTGCCAAAATTAAAAAGAAATACATGTGGAAATGTAAAGAGAACCAATAATAAAACATGTAAAATGTCATATTCTTTTTCCATTTTCTATTTTTTTCAATTTTGTATTTCCTTTTTCCTTAAAAAAACAACAAAACAAAACAAAAACAAAACAATGACTCGCCCTACTGCCGGGGTGACTAGTCAATACCCAATCCCACCTTTCGTACTTGTATGTAGTAGCTATGGTTAAATCTAGTAGAAATGTCACAGACTGGACGTAACATCACTATCACCCCACCATGCACAAACTTTTGCAGGGAATTCTTACACAATGGAGTCCATATCAAACCTGGTGAGAGAAGCAGCTAACAGGCTGGACGGGACTAGTCACCCTGGCAAAATGACCTGCACGGAGTTTTGCCTTTGCTTTTAGTTGTCAGCTTATATGGAAAACAGGAAAATAAACAACAAAATGGACAATACAGAAAAAGCAATGACAAAAAGGAAAAAGAATGATTATGATTACATTTGTTTATATTTTTACTATTGATTGTCTTTATATTTCCTTTTAATTTTGGCACTCATGTGATTCCTTAGGTTTCTATTTTATACAGTACTGTGATACTTGACAGTGTTTCCCAAAGCACTGCAATATGCAGTATTTATGGTGGTGAGTTGTGGGGGCTGTGATGACATCATCAGCATCTGATTTGCATATTTGGTGGGTATGCATGTCCATGTAATTTTTATGGAAGCCATGGCTGGATCTGGCACACCTTAAGAAAACCTCCAACACAACCAGGCAGGCCTTAACCTGGAATACCCAAGGGAAGATAAGCTGGAAAAGGTTGGTTGAGGCTGAACTGAAGGAAAAAGGAACATCGTGGAAGGAAGCAGAGAAGATCTCCCAACACCGAACCAGCTGGAAGAAGTTCATAAACGACCTATGTTCCCTCAAGAGCTAAAGTGTTTAAGAAGAGATGAGAGACAAAAAGTGTGCAAAAACTGCAAAAGTGGCTCGATTTGTCGTTTTTGGCTTTTTTGACAGAATCTAGGGGGGTCTGAATACTTGCTAGTAAAGATATTTGTAAAAGATACAGGTAGCACCACATCTATTTGTGTATAAAAAAACCATAAAGGACATTAAACAAAGTGTGTTTTCTCAGGGGTAATTCGCTTTCTGTCTCTCCTGTCTGCACAAACTTGTCAACCAGTTGGTACAATGTGTGTGAGATGTATGCATTATATATTAAATGATGGTGCCAATTCAAAAATTCTTCTTAAATCGGTTGGTATACATTCTGCCGAGCATTGAGTGGCACAATTGCAGGATGTGGTCATGAAAAACAATTGAATTAATTAGTAATTAGTTAAATGAACTAATTAACTAAGTCAAATAATTTCAGTTGAAAGGCTTAGATAACCTTTTATGTGTTTTAGTTAATTGTTGTTAAAAGAAACTACTGAGACTGGTACCAAAGTGATTAAGGTCATTCCAGTTTTTTTTTTGCATAAAAAAAAAAAAAAACACCTGTTAGCCAAACGCATTGTATTTTTTTATCTGTGAAAAAATCATTATCTTGTAGGAAATATATACATTGTTTCTGCGCACAGACATCTTGCTGTCAGTAAAAACAGTAGCCCTGTACATGGAGTGGTTGAACTTGAATAAAACCTAATGAATGGCTTTTTCCAGCTACAATCGTGCCTCGTCCTGATGAATTGGTTCCAGACCACACGAGGTACGTGAATTTCCACAAAATAGGATTCAATATTAATAAACTAAATACTTTTGTTGACGGAGCATAGAAAACATATTTATGACTTTGTAAATAGAGTTATAGCCTTATTTGAGACATGAAATAACATCCCACTAGTCACTTTTATAATCCTATACTTTGCTTAAATCACATTGCGCAGGCTACGGTATCACAGAAGGGACAAAACAGATGGCCAGACACTTATATGACACACTAAGTGTAAGTTTTTTAAAATTTCTTTTGACAACTGCAGTTTACAGTGTGGGTGCAGCTGCGTCTATTCGCAATGCGCCGTTTAAAATCAAAGATATGAGGCTGTAATTTTCATAAGTCGAGTTGTGGCTCCATTCCCTGCTGCTGTTGCTGGAGTGTTATGTACGTTTTTCTTTCTACAGATAAAACATTTTCTCACTCTGGGCCAAGAAGAATTTATGGTCTGTGCACTCTTTTTTCCCCTTCATCATGCCTCTGAAATTCCCCTTATTTATATTATAAATAACCATTAGTTGATACCAGGAATGGATTGTAAATGTGAAGGAAAGGTGGAATGACCTCCAAACTATGGATACTATGTATCATCTCAATTATGAAATCCTCTGTCATTGGACTGCAGGAATTTTTAAACCATTTGAAATGTGCGTCATAAAAGCGTGCTTTATTGCATTGCTCTGTGGGTTGTATACTTTATTTTAATATATAAAAAAGATTCAGCAACCTAGCATTGCTTAATCAAAGACACAGGCAGAGAGAGCAGTGCTTGGGAAGAAACTGACAAGCTATATTGGAATGTAAGGATGCAAGGTGGTGTGGCCATAAATGAACATTCTCTACCTTTTACCTTAATGATTACATGACATATATTGCGAACTTTTCAGATTTAACTTTGTGGATATTTCACATAGGTTTATAATGTCTGGATGCAATGTATGCACTATGAGGAATTATATTCCTACTATTTCATCAAAATTTAACAGTGAAAGTTTAATAGTGAAGATTTATGGACATGTATTAAGGTTTTGCTTGAGAGTGGAAAAATATAAATAGCCTACGCTAAACTGGATGTGATGATGTGCTTGGGTCTGTCCCATGGTCTCATTTTGTCAATCAAGCTGCTTCAGCTTTGCTGTATAGTTATGATGGCAAACACACATATTTGACAGATGCATTTAATCTTTAGCACCTCATGGCTGTGCAATGTTGTGTGCCAAACAAATGTGCACACACTTTTGGAAGAGGAACAAGTGTAGTAAATAAGAGTTTTAATGGAGTAGACTTCCTCAGTAGACAACAACTGCTACAAAGCACATGGGAAGTGCTGCTCTATAGGTGTGATGCATGGGTCACACTCAACTGTCATGTCACTGATGACATTGAAAGCACTTGTGACATTAACATAATCAACATAAAGAGTTGACACATACGCAGACAAAGTTTAGTTTACATTTTATTCTCTTTACACACAGCTACATCATAGTCTAGCCGTCTGTTTTGACTGCGTTCTGTGACATAAAAGGTGAAATCCACACATGGTGTTTGCAAAAAAGTCATATGCTGACTAAAGAACACATTGTACATTTTTTTGCTTTAAAAAGGAACAGCTTCTTCGCTCATTGTAATCTCATGCCGTGTTCTTCTGAGATCTAAAGTGCTCATGACACCAAAACACGTTAATCTTGTTATTTCCGTCATGAAAAATAACATTGAAGGCATTTTTCATGTGTTAGATGTGTGCTCAAATTTTGAAATAGTTATTATTTTTTACAATTTTCATCACTTCTTCAAGTTAAGTGATGTTAGAACAGCACAATCCCATCTGGAACGTCCCCTTTTCTACAATGCATTTTCCAATATTATGCTCTACTTCTCAGTGAATATCTATTGTATATTTTATATATCGGTTGATGCTGAGAGGTCTGCCCTGACCCACAGCAATCAAAAGTAAGCAGTGCACAATCAGCTTCCGTGGCACACTGGACCTCTATGCATCCATGAACCACGCAAAGCATGAGGATCACGATCACGATTGTTTTAAAAAGCAGGATCTAAAATGAAACAGCAAATGGACCAATACTGGTTCAATTACTGGAGTCATTTTTTGGCTCAAGCAGAAATAAAGACCACAGACTGAGACTCACTGGAAGCATAGCTAGAACTGGTTGGCCGTTGTTTGTCACATTGGTACATACTCTTTAAAAATGAATGGAAACACTTTTCTGTAGTTCAGTCATAAATTACGACGGCCAAAACAGTTACATTATTTTCAGCATTTTAACATGTTTTTAAACACTGAATATTACATACGTTTTTAAAGAATGTATAACCATATTGACTCATATTTTGATTTTGATTCAAAGTACAGTATTTATTGCTGTTTTGACTAACAAGCTTCAGTTTATGAGCATCCTGTTAACCTGGGTTACACTCTGCTGGGCGAACTGAACACTCTACTTACAGTAGCAGACAAGCTTCACCAAAAGTGCAACCCAATTAGAACACGAAATAATAAAATTCATCACTAAATATGCAAATACAATACAGAACAAAACACAATTTTGCCATGTATTTTCTTCAAATATATGGTTTGTTTCATGATGACGCTCTGACATGTGACTATCTGTGTTGCTACTGCTTGTCTGTGTCTGTCTGTCTTGTCTGTCACTCATAAAAATCCGACTAGGAACAATGTTGAATGAACTCAGAACACTCTTTGCCTGGTATGTTATAATACCACCTTTAACATTTGAGCATGAATAACTTATCTATTAGAACAAACAAATTCATAATCAAGGTATTGCTTATCATGATGTGTATCACTTGGAGTCCTTAGAAGAAAAACAACCTCACAGATGGGTCGGACGTCTCATGACTGTGACCGCAAACAAAGATCTGACCAAATTTTGTGATGAAATGCTCACATGAGACTGTCTTGCTGCTGCTCGTCTGGTATGTCCGTCACTAAAAAAATGACTCGGACCGCTGTGTGCTCGATGTCTGGTAAAATTAAAAACATCAGTATTCCAAATCATAATGAATCAAGCTTTAAGATTCAAGATATCATCCATCCATCTTCTATGCCGCTTATCCTCATTAGTGTTGCAGGTATGCTAGAGCCTATCCCAGCTGACTTCGGGTGAGAGGCGGGGTACACCCTGGACTGGTCGCCAGCCAATCGCAGGGCAGACAAACAAGCATTCACACTCACATTCATACCTATGGACAATTTAGAGTCGCCAAATAACCAAACATCCTTTGTTGCCGGCTTGGATTATCTCACAAAAATAATAACATAATAATGATAATAATAATAATAAATATTAATAATACAGGCAGTTGTGGTTGTAACCCTTTATACTTCATCAGTTTATTAATTAATTTTAATTCCTCAAGTAAACTGAAGTAGTGGGCTGATTTATAATTTAGCCAATCTTATATACAACACCGGAAAAAACAAAGGACAGAATCATATAGCTGAAGTATCAAAAGTATCACTATTTTGATGTCAGAATCGACTTTAGAGCATGAAGAGCTGGTATCAAAGATAGACATTTCATTATCTATCTGCATATTACTAGCACGCTCTCCTTGAAGCGTTTGGGGCAATTTTAAGTATTTAGTGCAACAGGAGTCAATATTTTCTCAACCAAATGATTCAGTGTAGAAGATTAAGAAGAAAGACGGCAAGAATTTTGGTATGGACGTTTGTAGACAACTTGTTGCCACGTCTGTTCCAAGGTACGTGTGGGTGGAGTGGTGAGACGCTGCTGACAGCTGCTTCACTTACAACTTATAAAAATCATTTTTGGATGAGAATACCTTTTGCCTACATCTATAAGAAGCTTTTACAAGTCTTGCCCGATAAACCCCACATTTCCATGACTGCCTACACTGGTGATTACCTTTAAAGTCTTGGTAAGCATGGCAATACACGCCTTTCTATGACATATATGTCAGGTACAGTTGTATACGACCTGACCGTTCATACTGCACTCGCATCGCATGAATATCCGATTTGTATCCACAAACGAATGAGACCTGAATTGCATTTGAAAAAATTGGAATTGTACTGGTCACACTGCCATGAAAAAAAATTGATACTGTTTGCATATGAGCAAAGAAATTGGAAATGACCTGCAGTGTGAACATAGCCTAAGAGTGTGTCATTATCCACAGTCAAACTAGTCTTGAACTGAGAAGGGCTAAACGGCCACTCCATCAAGAAGAAACTATTAATCAAAAAGAAACATAACCAATCCATTACATTTGCAAACATGCACAGGGACAAATACCCTAATTTTTGACAGTCTTTGCAAGTGGTTTGCAATGAATGGCAGGCTTTATATAACTTTGTATTACTTTACATTATATTATACTGTACTTTATATTATTATTTTTTTGCATATAAACTTTTGACCCCTCCGTGTTACCCCTCCACCTTATCATGGTGGAGGAGTTTGAGTGCCCAAGTGATCCTAGGAGCTATGTTGTCGGGGGCTTTATGCCCCTGGTAGGGTCTCCCAAGGCTAACAGGTTCTAGGTGACAGGCCAGACTAAGAGTGATTCAGAAGACCCTAATGAAGAAGAACAAGAGTAGTGACCGCACCTTGCTCGGACGTGGGATACCGGGGCCTCACCCTGGGGCCAGGCCTGGGGGAGGGGCTCACAGGCGAGTGCCTGGTGGCCAGGCCTTCACCAGTGGGGCCTGGCCGTGCCTAGCTCAAAGAATCCACACGGGACCCACGCAGACCCACCACCTGCATGGGCAAGCATAAGGGTTCGGTGTAATGCGATTTGGGCAGTGGTCGCGGGCGGGTGTCCGGGCGACCTGGTCTTCGGCGGCAAAATCTGGTTCTTGGGACATGGAATGTCACTTCTCTGGTGGGGAAGGAGCCCGAGCTTGTGGAAGAGGCGGAGACATTTCGACTAGATATAGTCGGACTCAACTCAACCCACAGTTTGGGCTCTGGAACCAAATTCCTTGAGAGGAGCTGTATCTTGTTCTTCTCTGGAGTTGCTGCATGGGAGAGGCGGCGAGCTGGTGTGGGGTTATTATTAGCCCCCTGGCTTGGGGCCTCTGTGCTGGAGTCATCTCCGGTGAATGAGAGGGTTATTTCCCTACGCCTTAGGGCTGGGAAAAGGGTTCTGACTGTGGTTTGTGAGTACGCGCCGAATGGCAGTTCAGAGTACTCAGCCTTCTTGGAGTCTATCAGAGGGGTTCTGGAGAGCACCCCAGCTGGTGACCCCATTGTTCCACTGGGAGACTTCAACGCCCATGTGGATAATGACAGTGTGACTTGGAGGGGCGTGATTGGGAGGAATGGCCTCCCTGACCTGAACCCGTGTGGTGTGTTGTTGCTGGACCTCTGTGCAAATCACAGTTTGGCCATAACAAACACCATGTTTGTCCATAAGTGCACTTGGCACCAGGACACCCTAGGTTGCAGGTCTATGATCGACTTTGTGGTCGTATTATCAGACCTGCGTCCGCATGTTCTGGACACGCAGGTGAAGAGAGGCGCTGAGCTTTTAACTGACCCCCACCTGGTGATGAGTTGGATTAGATGGCGGGGAAGGATGCCGGAAAGACCTGGTAGACCCAAACGCGTAGTGAGGGTGTGCTGGGAACGTCTGGCAGAGTCTCCCGTTCGTCAAGTCTTCAACTCCGGCAGAGCTTCGCCTGCATCTCGAGGGAGGACCGGGACATTGAGTCCGAATGGGTCATTCGGTCCTTGTACAATCGAAGCAGGAACCTAGTTTGCATTGCCAGTAGTAAGTCGAGCTTGTTTCCGGTGAACGTTGGCCTCCGCCAAGGATGCCCTTTGTCACCAATTCTGTTCATAATTTTCATGGACAGAATTTCTAGGCGCAGTCTAGGGGTGATCTCGTCTCTGCTATTTGCAGACAATGTGGTCCTTATGGCCTCATCAGGCTGTGACCTTCAGCGTTTACTGGAGCGGTTTGCAGCTGAGCGTGAACCTTCTGAGATGAGACTCGGGACCTCCAAATCCGAGGCCATGGTTCTCAGTCGGAAACGGGTGATCTGTACCCTCTGGGTTGGGAGTGAGGTATTGCCTCAGGTGGAGGAGTTTAAGTATCTCGGGGTCTTGTTCACGAGTGAGGGACGGTTGGAGCGTGAGGTCGACAGACGGATCGGTGCAGCATCTGCAGTAATGCGGTCGCAGTACCGGACCGCCGTGGTGAAGAGAGAGCTGAGCCGGAAGGCAAATCTCTCTGTTTACCGATCGATCTATGTTCCCACCCTCACCTATGGTCATGAGTTATGGATTATGACCGAAAGAATGAGATCGCGGATACAAGCGGCGGAAATGAGTTTCCTTCGTAGGGTGGCTGGACTCACCCTAAGAGATAGGGTGAGGAGCTCGGCCATCCTGAAGGAGCTCAGAGTAGAGCCGCTGCTCCTTCACATCGAGAGGAGCTGTTGAGGTGGCTCGGGCATCTCTTTCGGATGCCTCCCTGGCGCCTCCCTGGTGAGGTGTTACGGGCATGCCCAGCCGGGAGAAGGCCCCGGGGAAGACTTAGGACATGCTGGAGGGACTATGTCTCACAGCTGGCCTGGGAACGCCTTGGTGTCCTCCCGGTGGAGCTGGAAGAGGTCGCTGTAGACCGGGGAGTCTGGACTTCACTACTGAAACTGCTGCTCCCGAGACCCGGACCCGGATAAGCGGAAGAAAATGGAATGGAATAAATTAAACTTTTGATTTGTCATAATAATGTAGTAAATTTAAAAGAAAATATGTCAAAATTAGTTTTGTTGTCAGCAATATTTAGGTGAGGTTAAAAAAGATAATTTTGGGTCAGTTAATTACAGATTATAATTAATTATTCGAGTTTTTTTTTTTTAATCTCTTGACGGCACTACAAATAATATCCAATATGACAATTTGAAGTGTAAACATATACAGTGCATGAACACATTTTCTAACTCAGCAGCTATGTTTAGGGTGTGTGTGACTGTAATTGGTTTGGGATGAGCTCTTGCAGGGATGCTCCGCTCAAGCCTAATATGTTTGTCTCAGTATTTACACACCATCAGTGATACACTTCCTTTCCTCCCTGTGAACACGCAGTCACACAAAAACACAAAAGAACCACAATCTCAAGTTACAGATCCTTTGTGTTGCTTTTTGATAAAAACAAATCTTATATCCACATAAAATACCTGAAACACATGATTTCAAAATCTTTTCTTGCCTTGTCAATCAAGATGCTTTGACACTTAGCTCATCTAGCCTTCAAAAGCCTCCCGTCAACTCCTCTCTCATCCGACTCTCCCTTCGTCTTTCTCTCAGAGTTACGGCTCATTGGAAGACAAACATCCTGACCCTTTACACACACACACGCACGCACGCACACACACACACACACACCCGCACACACACGCACACACACACACACACCTCCCTCCCACAAGTTAAAAAAAGATCCCATCCCTACCTCCCACTTATTCCTTCCTCCCATTCTATCTCCCTCCCCTCTTAGCTAAACCGGTAACCATATCCTACCTGCAGCGTATCCTTTACATGCATTCATCAACGTCAGCCATTTGGACAAGGTCTTAGAGGGCAAGAAAAAACAAAAGACAACATTAAATTAGTGAGAGAGCAAGAAGGAGACAGTTGATGTGCGGTTGCTGGTGTGATGTGAAATGAGGTGTCCTAGAGAGAAGGCATGCATGGAATCAGTAGCATGGGCCCTTGCTGAGCGCGAGAAGCACAGATTGACGATGTCTGTCTAACTGATGACTTCATCAGGATCTCAAACCGCTACACGGAATAGCAATGAAGGGCAGACTGTACACTCACCGTACACAAAGTTCATAGTGCTCAGCTTTGAGTTTGGTTTGCAGCAGTAGAAGAAGTTTTCATTACTTTGTATATCTTCTAGCTACAAGAATGTAGGTTCAGGTGAACAAAGAACATTGTAGCTTTAATTGGAACGCCATTCAGACAGCAGAACAAAAATCACTTATTGTGGCCTTTTCATTCTATAAAGTCAGGAGCAAAATAAAGGACAAAGTTAATACCAGTTTGGCACTGGTATCGGATAATAAGTAACCGATACCCAACTCTACTAGAAGTATGATGACCATGATAATGTTGAATTTAGCATATAAGGTAAGGCGACTGACATTTGTAACACTGACTTGTTTCTCCTCACATGTTGTGTCATGGTACCTCCAGCCAACCCCTATGTATCTCCTCTTACTGAACCAGTTAACACTCAGCAATGACCCTCAATGCAGGCACTGCTTCTCGCCTTGTCGAGAAATGACACTCAGAATGTTAAGGATTAAAGGGGGACGTACGCTCTCCAAACGATGTTTGGGTGGAAGCAGCATTTCTTTGCTTTGTTTTGCTTAAGCCATGAGAACAGCACAAAGCCTATAGACAACCTGATAAGTGTTTGCTTTTGCAGACCAGGAAATCATTCCAATTATTCCTAACTCCTAAATAAAAGCAGTTGATTGAAATAAATTAACATGAAAACATTGTATTGAACAAACATATGCAGGAAGTTGAGGAGTGAAAGATGCATACCATCCTTGTGTGGGTATTCTTTGACTGTTTGAAGTCAAAGCCTCTCATTGATGAGCAGAATGCATAAAGAGGGCTGAAAGAAGGTCTTCGAAGTGATTTGCGGCACTTTCATCTTGGGATCAGACGTACATGTTCCCTGTGACTAGGTCGCTCAAGACCGCCTGAGTCACTAAATGAAGTCAGTGAGGAGGTTCTGGGAAAGTTTGAGGTCATGGAGAACAATAGAAGGTTGAACGGGGAACAAGTTGTGCACAAAGGGCATCTTTGAACATGTTTACGTTAAATAAATCATTGTTATTCATTGCAGTCTGTGCGTTATACTCTGTTCTCAAGCTAATTAATCCTCCTTGCTTAAAACAAAACAAGTAACAACACAACCTTACTGATACTGCATTTCCCCCAATCTGTAACCATGTGCATGCATGTACAAGCTACATGTGAACTATTAAATATAAATCAAATAATAAATACATTACTCTAAAGTTATTGAGGAAGTACACAATCTCTTTTTGGCTCAGATTTATTTTATTTGTTTTTCCCCTCTTGTGAATTGTTTACTTTATGCCAGGGTCGGTTGTTTTTCACTAAGTGAGCCATGAAAGCCACATATTTTAAATGTATTTCAGTGAGAGCCATCTTGTCACATGCATTCACCCTTGTTTTGTTTTCCCTGTATCTCCTTGTTTTCTGTTCTTCCCTGTGATCCCCTGCTCCTGCCTGGAGGCGGAGCCACGGGTGGCACCTGACTCTGAACATCCACCCTTCTACTTAGGCTGAGTGACGCTGCCTGTACCTGCGCTGCGTCTCATCTGCTAAACATTTGCTTTTTCATCATTTTGGGTGCACCCAGTTAACTACCTGTCTCCCCCAGTTTGTTTTTGTGTTAGTTTATTCATGGCACACCCTTTGTTCACCATCGCCATATGTTTAGGTTGTGAAGCTATTAAATGACTGTTTACCACCTCACATTCTTCTCACCTTTTCATCTGGGGTCCAGAGAAAACCAAAGCGTGACACATTTAACATTTTTTAACTTCTTCTTACCATTCTTAGCATTTCTTACCGACTTCTGGTGCTGCACGCTTTTGCACGGTATTCTCTGTATCTTTCTTTCCTTTCGCATTCTCGTTTGTCCAAAGGGTTTTGTCTGCAGAATTAGCTAGCTAACTATTTGATTTGTTTGTTCACCAACCAGAGTATTATTTCGATTAAATTCAAATTTCATGTTTGTTTTCATTACTGAATTAATGTCATTCAAAGTTTAATTTAGGCTGACCTTATTGTTGGAACCCAAATGTTTTGTTGCTCAACTTAACTGGTCTTTTGTCATGGTTACCTGAGCAGTGTAGTTTTCCACCACAACAGACACAATCTCTAATAATAGCTATTAAATTAATTATTACCGCACAAAACCGAGCATTATTTTTCCGTCAAAACTCCATTCGCCGGCTCCTCCTCCTCCTCAAGCTCACCTTGCTCGACCTGAATTATTATTTTTCATTGATTGTATTATTTTCTCATTGTTTTTGAACATTCATGCACATGTAAATGATTATGTTGTCGTTAATGAACATATTTCTTTCAGATTGGTACAATATTTACACTTTATACGACAATGACATCATTTATATGGTAAATCTTGTCTCATAATATGAAAATTCCAAGACATGAAATCCCCTTTGGAAAGAACAAATTTCGTACCTTGGGGTTCCACTGTACTACACATTGTTGGGTTGTCTCTTTTTCCCATTATTTCTTGTTCAGTACTTCTATGTTGTTACGTCTGTTTTCTGTTTGGACTGAGTGTATTACATTTACTGTGGTTAGAGAGTTGTGGGAAGTGAATTGTCTTTGAATAGACTTTGAGGTGTGGAGTTGAGTCATGTGTCAAACTTGAGTCACAATTTGGATGACGTTGGCCTCGACTGGACAATATCATAAAAGGCTTGGACTTTGACATGTGTGACTCGGGACTTAATTTGGACCTTAGCCTGATGACTTGAAAATACTTGAGATTCTTAGTGAGTGAGTTGAGTAAAATGTGTCCCCATTAAAAATATTTAACTAACGTAAGTTGAATACCATTGACCATTTCCAGCAAAACACCAAATATTCCCACAGAATCTGTCACATTGAATTTATCTATTAATGTACCAAGTTTAAGATCACACAACAACAAGTGTGTGGCTTAAATATCTGTGAGCGCCCGACTGCTGGAGAGCGGCAGTGATTAAGACCAGGATGTGTCAACTACTGAGCTACCGAGGATAATTTAATTTGCATTCCCAAATTAGGAGATCATGGTATTTAATTTGGTAAACAGGGCTTCTGACTTGTAAGGCCTCAAAAATGTCTAGCCTATGACTTTGGACTTGTTTTCTTTGGAACACGGTCACTAGTATGTTTGATGCATTCCATTGCACCTCTGTTAGCTATTTTCCTGGTATTGTTCTCCTTTTCTTGCACGCTCTTGTTTCCACCTCCCATGGTGAGTTGTATGTTTGCTTTTGCTGTACCTCCTAACCTTTTTCATTATTTTGGTATTTTGCATTTGTGTGTGTCATGCCCCTTCTCTGTGAGCTTATCTTTCTCAAAGTGGAAAGAACATAATGGTTGACAAAAACAAGAACACAATGTGCAGTAAACATAGCAGTGAGCAGACGCAGTGTGCAATAGGTTTTATTGAAAAAAAAAACCATATTTTTTTAACTGCTGTACATGTGTAATGTGATATCCATTGTTCAGACAGGAGAGCAAGGAGTGCAGATAATTTAGCTACATGTGGGCCGCTGTAGCAGGAAAGTAACAGTTGACCTCTTTTCATCACTCATTGTGCACATTTGGCTGATGGTTTGGAGGACTCCCCTATGAATGATGGGAAGACGGCAAGCAGGATGCTTGAAAGGGGGATGATGGGGGTTGATGTCTCTTCAGTGTGTTTTGTTCCGTTCAGTGTGGAAAGACTATCCTTTCATCTGGACTCATGTACTGGTGTCTGGCCTTCACATGAAGACAAGCAAGCAAGCAGAGCGTTAGCGTGCATAAATTTAATTATATTAGATATTTATAAGAAAACCAGCTATTCCCAGTCATAAGTCCTCATGTAGCTAATCTGACTGATCTCCTTTTGAGATCTGTCTGCAACAGATGCGTGTACAGGAACACATGTCAGATATTGTAACAAACCTCCACTTGCAGCTGCTCAGATTTCAGATAATACTGAAAATCATGGCAATTATTCAAGCTGTAGACGGACTGTTAAAGGTGAATAAGATTTGTCTTCTAAAATAAATGGTACTAATGTTACTGAGCAACTTTTTAATTCAGATTATTAATAAAATGCTTTATTTCAGATGTAGCCTCTGTATTAGGGTACAACAGGAGCAAGTATAATATATCGTAAGTATAATATTGTTTTGCCCTTTGACAATATGTTTATATAAATTGTTTAACAGCAAACTGGCAAGGTTTTCACTGAAACAAAATACAATAGAGGCTAAAGCAAGAATCAACTTTGTCCTCTGACTTTGTCTTTTGATAACAGTTTGAGATAGAATTGACTGATTGTTTAGATTATTTAATGAGGAAAAGACAGAACGTTGTAAGTTGGCGTGTACAGCGGTGTTTGCGTGCATTTTGCCTATTCATTGTCCCGCATGGGTATGCAATGTCGCCACCAATTCCTGCATTCGTGAAGCAGTCAGGGCATTATTTGTTCGCGGTTTGTCTGCCTGACGCCACACAAAAGCTAGAGTCACCCCTAGTTTAATTAATTCCTCTATTTGCAAGGGACCTACAAGATATTAAATTCCAGAGAAGAAGCCTTAATTGCAGAAAAAAAGGTAAATCCATTATCTTGCAGCTGCAGAGGATGCAAAAAGAGCATGAAAAAGGCATAAACTAGAAAAAATAAGACACAGCCGTGTGAGGAAATTGCTGATGAGAAAACCGCTTTGGGCATTATGATCAGCTATTAAGAGAAATCACAAGGAAGATCCAGGAAGCTACAGACCTCATTTGAGATTTCCCCTCGATTTGCTCCAAGAGGTGGTGGTCTCTTTCTTCTTGTGAATGAGACATGCTTTGATGCGCACCCACATTGTTGGCACATAGGTTGTTCATGACTAGAAATGATGCGTACCACAAACTTTGAACATCACGGTTTACACATACTTCACACATGCATCGGACCAATTAACTCACTGGCACGCCATTAGCACACCATATTGCTTACTGTTGCGGGGACAAAATGCTTGCAAGTGTACACTAGGTTGATGATTGAGTCAATGACATCTGAGCAATATGCAGTAATTATTAAGCTTTTGATTTAATTATGTAATTATAGTACGCTGTCCATGGTGCTGAATTGTTTTCTGTTTTTACTGAAAGTAAAGTTAAAAAAACCTTCCCTTTGAGCTAATGAGAAGAGAATATAGAGACTCCATTAAATTAAGTGTTTGCATTGTTTATTAAGTCTGCATATGTGCAACTGTGCACTGTCTTTTAGGTGTACAATTGGATGCATTGTTCAAGAAGAGTCCTCTTTACAGCCAAAGCAAAACTGTACCACAACAGCCCTGCAGCTGTTTCTGGTCCAGCTCCAAAGAAATGTACACTAAATGCAGTCACCATGAACACTTTGCCCAAAGTTCAACACATGGAAGGTGGTGAGATTGTGAGTGTGTGTGTGTGTGTGTAGTCAGATGTGGTGATGCTGGGTCTTATGGGTTGGATCAAAAGAGGTAAACTGTCAACATTTGCACTACTGAAGCCAATGGTTTTTAGTCAACAGGTAATTTATGCATGCAGAAGTCTGTTTTGTTTTCTTTTGAAAAGTCTTGCCCACTTCAGCTGTCACTGGAAAACAAGACTGCTCCCATGAATCGTCACCTTGTCTCTTGTAATAGAACATGAGAAAAACGGGAATGAGACACAGCAGAGACAAAACCAGAAAGTACAACTGATGGAGCCAGATGGTTGTCCTTGAATACTGCCTGCTCTGGTGCGACCACAAAGTCAGCATACAGAATGAGACACAGAGAAGGTCCAGTCCCAGGGATTCACATCACTGTGGTTTGGGTTGATTCATATTATTCAGTGCCTCAACGTGCAAATAAACAGATGTGTGAATGTGCCAATAGGAGCTTTAATAAAACTCACATGTAGCCAGACAAACACTCAACAACAGCAATTGCAGTTTTATGTACTCAGACAAGAACACAAATCTGTTTTTCCGATTTGATTGTAATGACATGCTTTTGTGGTTAGATACGTTGTGTGCCCACTATTTTATTTCATCTATAACTCTAAATCTCACAGGATGAACACAGTGCATCTGGCCTGTTATATTCATTTGCATAATTATGAAAACACTAACTGGCTCAGGTAACCATGCAACACTTTCTTCTATTCTATTCAACATCCCAGTTGTCTTCACAGCTTGTCTTCTCATATTTTCTTTCCTCTTGGAATGCAGAGTACATATGGGCAAGCTTAATTTCCATCAGTGCGAAATGGGGAAATGAAAAACATTTACCATGCTTTCTTACCTTAGAATTTAGCCATATCTAAACGGGCCGAGCGTCAAAAATGTCAACTTAATGTCAGCTTAATATCAGCATGATCTGAAAAACGACGTCGTGTTCTAATGCCAGCTAGCTAGCCAGTATAGTCAAATCTGGAGATTTTTTTCCGCCTTTCAGGAAAATTGCAAGCAGGTGTTAGTTCCAGCTTTTGTCTCCACTTGCTACCCCTAGAACTCCCCAACCTTTTCTAGGGTGTCAGAGAACCATTAGTTTGCAATGTATCAAGACCCTAGTTTCAACCCAGAAGTACAGTGTTATTAAGCTGTACACAAGCTGGGAATCACATTAGGATCAGTTTCTGTCAATACTTCATTTCCAATAGCCACAAGTATATAGTTGCGGCATTATTTTTTTGCTGGGTATTTTTTTTTACCCAGCAAACTAGAGGAACAGTAGCCATGACCAGAATAACATGGATTTTGCTGTTCTGCCAGACCTGGAAATAATAGGGTGCAAAATATAAGTGATTTGTTGTGTTTGTTAAGAAATGTGAAGTAGGATAGAAAGTGATGCTTCTTTTTCAAACAAGCTAATAAAAGATGAAAAAAAGGTTATATTCATTGAGCTCATACAATTTACAAAAGCCATATAAAACAAACACAGCTTTACGCTTTTTATTTCAAATCAGAGAGGGAGGATCATAGAGGTAAATGTTTTTGCCATCTGTTCTTCATTTCTACCTTGTGCTGTGAACTCAAAGTAGCAAGGCCTATTACATCTGCTGTACTTGCAGGTCCATAGGACCGCCATCGAAACTTTGAAAAGGAGTGTGTGTGTAAAGTGATTTGTCATTCTGGTATCATACTTCTTTCTTTGCGCAGTGAGCAGTGCAGAAGTGGTTCACGCACCTCATGGTCAGGAGATCTGGGTTTGACTCTGTGTTTGAACATCTCTAAAGTTGTGTGGTTGTAACAAATGCCTGCGTAATGGAATTTGGCTGAAACATAGGACATGCAACAACCTTTTGACAAGGTTTTAAATGCATCACACACTGTGACTAAAATGTGTGAATGGACAGAGACAGAAGTGTGTGCACACATTCCTTTCATCAGATTTATAAAATCATCCATATGTCTGGTAGTGTCCTACAAAGCTAAATCATTATCCTTGTTTGTATTGTACGGTCACTTCTCAAAAATGCATTCCCCAAGCCTTACAACTGCTAATCATCTTGTGAGATATCTATATCTGTATATTTAAAATTGGCTTTGCTTTGTTATGTGACCTTTAAACTGTACAACTGGTATTTGGAGGAATCGCAAAAATACTCCTACTACTATCTATATACAGCATGAATATGGAATACAGTGAGTGGACCATCGCCTTAGTTTTTGCACAATTCGGTTTTCAGTCCTAGCGAGGTCCTAGTGTTCTGTCAAGCTAAAATGACATTAATTGTTAATTTGTTTTTCATTTGTCATTTATATGCCTTTTGCATTGTTTTATGCATCTGATTGTTTTATGTTGTATAATAAAAATGTTAACAATTTGGATTTCTGGAATGGATTAATCGTATTGACATTGTTTCGTATGGCTAAAATTGTTTCACTTTCCTCCAATTCAGTTTATGCAGACCTTTTTAAAGTAGTTGAGTAATGATAAAAACTGAGGGATTCTTGAACACCACTCTTTTGCTCTATTGCATAAAAAAAAAAAATATATATATATATATATATATATTAATCAATGATTGCTGTTTTGTGGTTGACTAAGGCCTATTCTAAGTCAAAATTATCGAAAAACAAGTCATACGCAGTATTCTGCTCAGTAGTGCTACCCTGACATCAACATTTTTTTATATAACAGTACATACATAAATATGGCTCCTTACAGTCATGACATAGTCAAAAAAAGTGATTGTCCCATTCCAAGTGGAAGTTGTACATGTTTGGCTTCTTACATTGTCATTATTGTCACGGTATCGTCGCGGCATGGTGTAACAACCCCGAGGATGCAGAGCTGGACGTCGGGCAGGTAAGGTTTGCAGGAATCTTTTAATAAATATGCTGCGAAGCAGCGGCAGGAACAAAGCGACGATTCAGGAAGAGGGAAAAACTAACAATGAACCGACAACTAAGGGTGCACACACCTGAACTTAAATAGCAAGACAGTAACGAGAGGCAGGTGTGTGTAATTAAACTAGGGAGGCAAGAAAAAACATGAAACTTGAACAACTGTCACGAATAAAACACCGATCGTGACAATTTTTCCTCATTCAATTTCACACCTCCTCTTAAAGGGATATTTTTGATTTCTTTCTGACGGGAAGTTGTATGACATCCCCATCAGACAGTGATTTTTTTTTTAATGCCATGCAACCCACACTATGTTTGAGATACTACAAAAGCAAGGAATTTTCCCATTGCCAAAGCTGAATTGTCTTATTATTGCTTATTATGTCCACTATATTCGGTAATACAGGTATAAAGGTGTCTATAGGGGTGTTACTTAATGTCTACAGGGTTCTAATAATGCTATGTTTTTTAGATAAAGTTTCTATGTTACAACTACAAAAATATTCCATTTAGTAATAGTGAATCCTACTTTGCCGAAATTCTCCAATCGCAGTAGTGGTTGGAACCAATTAATCGCGATAAATGAGGATTGCTGTACATCATATCTTTTTAAAAGATGGTTTTAGCAGGGATGATAACGATTTGCTCTCATTTAATCGTTTCTATTACAAAAGGTTTTCACACAGATGTGCATTCAGGTTCAGGTAGTATTAAAGTACTGCTTTATTTCAAATTACTTTGTATCAGAAAATAAGCATCTAGCCCTTCTTTGACCCTTTCTGCTTGCACTATTTTTATGTTGTGTGTCTCATTGTCCCTCTCTAAAGGGAATCAATTTATCAGGTCTTGGAAAATCTCCCTAAAAGCTCCAGTCAAATCCTAGTGATATGAAAAAGTGATTTGTCGTCTTCTTCCCACAGAGGTTAAGATTGATGGGCCTCATAAGTGGTCTAGTCTCTCCGCTATTAAACACATCCATCAACCTTCTTCTAAAAAATTAAGTTGAGTTAAGGCACATTGGGGTGTCTTAAGTGCTGCTTTGCGGGGTTACGGTTGCATCTTTACGTGACTTAATAGCATTTAAGAATTTTGAACAAATGCTTCATTTCATTCTTTTTTGTGTTTCAACATCAAGGCCGAACTGTCATTGTGCTGAAAAGCACAGCTCAAACTCTTGATGAATTGGTGTGCAGATTGAGCCTGCAAAAGAAAAATGTACCGTACTGTCCGGCTCATTTCCTTTGAGTTAAATCGTCCTGTTAAAGTACTCCTCTGCGCCTTTGAGACGGCTGAGTTTTGTTTTAATGGGATGCTGAAATCAGGAGCTGGCTGACACAGCTACATAGTCAAGGCAAGTATTTTGCAATAACCCAGCATCCTGAATATCAACTGATACAACACCGCAAATGTACCACATTTCAAATAATGATGGTTTTGCCTGTACCTTAACCCTGCATTTTAGCACCTTGACAATACATGAATGTCATATTCATTTTAGACCCTTAATGATTTATTTGAATCTTTATTTTTTGAGTGTCGGGTTCATCTGTGGAGGTGGAGGCGTTTTGGCTTCGTCCTGGGGTTTTGTCTCGTCACCCGATATCCCTGGCTTTTGTCAGTAGTGTACTGTATATTGAACAAAGGACATGAACAAAATAAGTTGTGATTGCTGTCTTATGTAGGTTGGGCAGGATTAAATAAGCTCTGCTCCTTTTGTATAACTGTAAGCATAAAATGCAATCCAGTGTAACATTGTCTGCATATTACAAAATAACTAAAACCACACCAAGGTGGGTGAAATACAGATATACAGTATTAGTTTTAAATTAGGTGCACAAGTTTGCATTTATTTCCGATTTTCTCAAACCCACACTCAGATATTCAACATGCATTAACTGAATTTTTTTAATAAATGATGCTGATGGTCTTAACTTGACAATGCCAAGCTCTGTTAACATCTCTTTAGTGGTCATGATTAGCTGCAGCTTGCAGCCGGCACAAAAAAGGATTTACTTACAGCACACATTAATTATCCAATACTCAGAACAATGGGAATGTCCAATAATCTCATAATAATCTCAATAGTCTAAAATGGAAAACTATAGCTTCGTGAAAGTGGGGAAAGATTTTTGGAACCATTTCTAAACAACTGCAGATCCCAAGATTGTCAGTCATAAAAACTGTAAGTAAATAAATGTTATTGGGATGTGTCATCAGTGTGTCAAAGTCTCAAAGAAGACCCATACGGTCACCCTCAGATGTAGGGAAATTGGTTTGGATGTTGTAGGAGCAACACAGTATGACTCAAGACTGCCGCAAACTGAAAACTGCTGGAACACCAGTGTCGCTATCCAGAGTGAAGCCAGTTTTATATTGCAATGGACTGAAAGGGTACTGACCAAGAAAGAAGCACTTCCTTTAAAATCGACAGTCAGTTTTGACGGAAATTTCCAGGTACCCAAGTGGAAAAGCCCAATACCTTCCAGACAAAAGTAAGGTCAGAAAAAAGTTGGCCAGACAAGACGAAGATTGAGCTATTTGGTCACAAAGACAAGACGTGTCCTTGTCGAAGTCAATGTGTGGCCTTCAAATAGACAATAATATGGTGCCAACTGTTAGCATCATGTGGTAACATCATGGGTAACATCATGCTCCGGGGCTGTTTTGCTGCCAGTTGTAGTGGTGTACTGAACAAAGGGGATAAAGACTTCTGGTTGGTTGCCAGGGTTGCACACATCTCAAGAGGGATGTTGGTCAGAGAGACAGCCCCACAACAAAATGTTTCCAACTCTATGTCTGAGAAAAGGAATGGTGCTGTTGGGGTTACATTCAGCATTTCTCTTCATCCGAACACGTCACGTTCTTGCCAGAAATCTTAATTTTGGTTTCATCTCACCACATCACATTCTCTCAAGCCTTCTTTGAATCATTTAGCTGTCCATTGGCAAACTGTAGACAGGTCTGTAAATGGGCCTTCTTGAGCAGGAGGACCTTGAGGGTACGGCAAAATCTCAGTGACTTTGTTTTTTATGGCGACTTTAGTCCCAGTACTTTTGAGATCCTTTACAAGCTCCTCTTGTGTTATTCTGAATTGATGCCTGACATTTCCCTGATACACTATTATCCCACAAAGTGAAATCTTGTATGGAGCTCCAGATTTTTGCATTTTGCCAATGTATGAATTCTGGGGTCAACAGTGGTCTCTTTTTCACCAAGCTTTTTGCTGAATGATTTGTGTTCTCCATTGACACATAACCGGTTTGTGGGGAACAGAATACTTATTGGATGGTAGGTGAACAAGTTCATATTTCCATCAATCTAGCACACATTAATTTTTAATCTTTATATTTTATGGATTTGTTTGTGCATTAAATTTCTGAATTGAAATATGATCTTAGGAATAAACTAAACTTAAAACAGAAATATGCAAGAACAACACAAAAAACCTTGAGTACTTTGGAACATGGGATCAAACTATGGAATGGATTAAGTAAAGAAGTAAAACAATGCTCTACATTGAGTGATTTCAAGAAACATTACAAACAGTTGATGTTTACGAAATACAAGGAAGAAGAGTCGTGAAATATTGAGTACATCCAAGGACATGTTACTTCATTCCTTGGAGAGTACATTTTCTGTCTGTTGACTGTAAATGCTATGTTTGTTACTATCAACTTGTACTTGCACTAGGAACTTTTCATCCTAGTGAGAACATTGTCTGTACTACAACGTTTTGTTACAATTGGTTTACACCACTCATCACTATTACTATTTATTATGATTATCATTCATCAGCAGTGCAATAATAAGGACACTGAAAACTATTTAACACACTGTTACATTACCTTAATTACTCATTTAAACTTACTAAGAGGTACAGAGGTACAGTACTGTTCATAAACTTGACTGGGACTGGGATGGTGCATTATGTGGTTCTGCTGGTTTTATTTAGTAGTGATATGGAGCTTTTTTTTAAATGCATCATGGTTGAGTATGAAGTTACCAGGATGAGATAAACACCTCTAAATCTGTGACCATGGTTCTCAGTCAGAAAAAGGAGGCTTGAACTCACCAGGTTGAGACCAAAGTTCTGCTTCAAGTTAGGGACGCAATTGCTGTAAAAGGCTATTATAGTGAACAGAGAGCTGAGTAAAAGGGCAAAGCTCTCCACTTACTTCAGTTGATTGATGGACAGATGCCCTGCTGGCATGTTGATTCTATTTAAGATTCCTTATAGTGCATGGTTGTACATTGAACTTGACATATTTTACCTGGTATAGTCACTGTAAAACCTACATCAGTCGCATGTTACCCACACTGGAAAGATATGAAAATATTGTTCATGACAGTAGTCTACATATTCTGTCGATCAACAGTAATATAAACTGCTCATAAAATAAAGAAAACAATAAAGAACACAACGTAACTCCAAGTTAATCACACTTCTTTTAAGTCAAACTGTCCACTTAGGAAGCAATACAGATTGACAATCAGTTTCATATGCTGTTGTGCAAATTGAATAGAGGTTATTTGAGTGTGACTCCAAATCCAGACCTCAGTGGGTTAATACATTTGATTTTCATTGCTAATTTTTGTGTGATTTTGTTGTCAGAACATTTAACTATGTAAATAACAAAGTATTTATTAAGAATATTTTATTCACTCAGATCTAGGATGTGTCATTTTAGTGTTCCTTTTTTTGAGCAGTATGTATACTGTAATTCCATGCATCATTGCAAATGCATTCATTTATTGTGGTGGGTCTTCCTTTGGTTCACCATAACTGGTACTGCAGCATTGAGCCAAAAATATTCTCACAGTTATCACATTATCAGACAAACCAAACTGTACGTTTCAATTGATATTGTTATTTCAATTCCTGTTTGGATGGGAATGAAAATAAAGTTCAGTCGAAATACTGAGATAAGAAAAATGGGTGTACAATATATAGTGGACATAGTGCAAATATAATGTACATATCAGTTCTTCATTTCCACACATTTGCAGTCATTCAGCAGTCACTTGCCTGACAAAATTTGAGCTTCCACTCTACAACTGTGAAATTGAAAGAGACGAGTTCTTTCCAAGCTCTACCATCAGTAATTTTTGTCACTTTTTTAAAAGATGTTAAACATTTCATATGCAATGAGGTGATTGTCACATAGTTTTGTAGTTGAACTTCTTTTACAGTAATTTAGTGTTTCCTTGGATTTTTAGAATTTTATATCCTCTCTCCTCTTTCCTGGGGGCGAAGTAAGTTTTTTTCTATTTTTTAATATTCTATTAAATATTGGCTCACATTACTGTGTAACCCTACTGGTGTTTGGTTAACATCGCTATGTAAGGCAAAATGTTGCCTTGGTTTGTGGAAATATTCTGGTTATATGATTATACTTTGAGTGAGTCCAAAAGTGGTCTTAGTGTAATTTTATCGCAAAACTTTGTTGGCAGCTTACTACTACATGGAAACAGGAAACCAAAGTCAGTAACGTAGGCCATCTGTGATGACATCAGAGGTTGACTATGTAGTTCTTTGCTGACTAACACGGTTACGCCTCAAGTCTCAAAAATGTTAAGACAAAACAAATTTTTATTGTTTTACAATCAAGGTTTTACATGCAATATACAATTGTAGAAGCATATAAATGACAAATGAAAGGATTAACTGGACAATTAATGTTACTTAAATAAATTCAAATACAATGCTGACACGGCACAGTGACCGAGTGGTTAGCATGTTGACCACACAGTCAGGAGATCTGCAAGATGTGGGTTTGAATCTCCGTTAGGCATCTCTGTGTGGAGTTTGCAAGTTCTTCCTTTGCTTGGGTTTTCTCCGGGCACTCCCACCTTCCAAAAACAATGCATGTTGGGTTCATTCCCGACTCTAAATTGTCCATAGGTATGAATGTGAGTGTGAATGATTGGCTGGGGGTCGGTCTAGGGTGTACCCTGTCTCTCGCCGAAAGTAATCTGGGATATGCTTCAGGCTATATCCTCAAAGCCCCAGTAAGGATAAGCGACATATAAAATGGATGGATGGATAGATGGATGGATGGATGGATGACACTTGCAACTTTCTTTGACTGCATTTTAGGTTAGCTTTCAGCTGTGCTTAAAAGAAAAACAGAGAGCAAATGACAAAACACGAAGGTTATATGTACATATTGTTCTCACTGCCAAATTGTGTCTTTGGCAAGAATCAGGTCTTCAGTGAAGGCAAAAGTAACTGTAAATGTTCAATTATCTCTTTCATTCATCATTTTTTGTATTTATCCATTAATTTATCCATTTTCTATGCCACTTATCTTCATTAGGGTCGCGGGGGTATGCTGGAGCCTATCCCGGCTGATTTTGGGTGAGAAGCGAGGCACACCCTGGACTGGTTGCCAGTCGATCACAGAGCATTATATGTATTTATGTGCATTTCAAAAAGTTTTCTGGATGTAAAACTATATAAAATAGAAAAAAATAAAATAGTCTTAATTGTCATTCCACAATTGTTACAACAGAACTGTACTCTAAAGACAATACCAATAGTTATAACAGATAAATAAAAAAAATAAATACCAGTGGAATAACGATAAAAGACTAATAAAAGACTAAGATTCAAAGTGTACAAATATTTGTAAAACTATAAAAACATATTGTGTGTTTATTTAAAGAATATAAAGAAACAAAGACAGTAAATGCATGTGCTAAATATGCAAGTACAAGTTTGTATAATTACTAAGTAACATTGGTGCAGACCCTCCCCTATAAAAAAGACAGCTCTAGCATGCCGTTAATAACTTACTCTTATGCATACCTCCTCTTCATGCCAAATCAGAGCCTAAAGCGTGACGACATTGTTGAGTGCTTGTTCAGCACTGCCTGGGTCATCAGCTTGTCCAAGCAAAACCGCCGACACATGGAGAAATTTAGGAGCGTTAACCTTAGTGTGTAGTCCTAAAACCACTGCTACTGTCAGAATTAGGCATCCCGGTTTCTGGCCGTCCACAATAATCAAGAGTTGAATTACTGTAGTTTAATTTACTGTAGCTAATCTGGGAAGTGTCACAGTGATGGTTCTAGTGATTGTGCATTCATGAATTTTTGGCTAAACCAACACTGTGATGTATTGCTTGACAACATCAACCTAACAACTATTACCAGGGCCTTGCTGGAGAGGACTTGTTTTCTGAACAGAAAGTAAAGTTCAAAATCTGTTTAAACCAACCATCTTGATTAGACCAATTTGAATATACTATTTATAAATATGTATGTGATTTTTCATATAAAAATCAAATTAACCTCAACTAATCAAACATTGGTTGCTTCCAGAAAAAACAACAATAAAATGTTAGACGTGGGAAAAGTTAGTTTTACTCTGTCACTAGATAAACAAAATCTAAATTCCTCACGATGTAAACGCTTATATCATCATTGGGATCAGGGGGGTTATCATCTCAAGAGAGAATTCCATGAATGAACATGTTGTAACACAGTGTGAGGTAATCGGACTCTTGGAGGCGTACGCTCTGGCATCGCACTGCCGGTTTTGATGAGATTGTAGATTGTCACTGTCTGATGGCAACGTTGTATGCCACATTTCCGTTTTTTCCAAGGGCATAGAAGAACCAAAGTATTTTATAAAAATGTACCACAAACTAACATTGTTAATGCTAATCTCCTAAATTCTTTCTATTTGCATTTAGTAGATTTCATTTTTGCATGGAGTTCATTTCTCCATGAGAATGTTATGCCACCATGAATAGCAGCAAAGGACAAACTAGACAATGAAATGCCACTGCCAAACATTCAACACATACTGTACGGGAAGACAAATAGTTTATTCGGCCAGCATTCATTGTTGTCAAAGAATTACCATCAGGTTGCTTTTGAAGCACAGTAAATAGAGAATGTGTACACAATGTAATATACAAATGTTTAACTGTTGTATGTTTTTGTGGTTCTTAAATGGAAATCAAAGTCACCACAAGCTAATAATGTCAAATATTGTATGGAGAATATCCACGTTGTACTGTATGCCATTGGCTGAGCTTTGTGTGACCTCGAGAGCATCTCTATAATCCTACTGGTTTAAGAATTAATAGAACAACCCCCCCCCNNNNCCCCCCCCCCCCCCCCCCCACCCCAATGGAAAAGTTTCCTCAGAGATTATTTTGACTGTCATCTATGTGAGACTGTGGTTTTCCTAACACTATTTAAATGGTTTAAATTACTCAACATTAAACTAAAATGTCAAAGTGAATACATCAAAGACAATTAAGAGGGTATCATTGTTATGGTTGCCAGGAAGTGAAAGTTGGATTGACACAGGTCATGTGCCAAGGAAGATTAAAATGAGCATTGCTTTCATGCCATGGCATGAAATAATAATAATTAATAACAGATAATTGAAATGGATTACAAAACTGTGGCAAACGACTTAATTGATGATAAATGGGAATCTGGTCCTCAATGTTTTCCAGATAATGTGTCATGGTGAGATGAAGCCTTCTCGGGGCTTTCCCTTGAGTCATAATTGAATTTGTGGCATTCCTCCTGCATTTATATTCTTCGCATCGCATCTTGTTTTTATCAAATAATGTGACTCTGACATGCTTTGCTGTCTGCACGTTACATTATAACTCTTTAGATAGAAAGCTCTGGCTCAACTTCTCCTGAGATGACCTTTGTCATAGTACGTGATTTTATATGAGAACTGGAAAAAAAGTAAAATAGAATTTTCTACCACTTACCCCTTTTAGGGTCACGGATGAGCCTTTTCCAGCTGACCTATAGCGAGATGTCACCAATCGGTCACAGGGCACATGTAGACAAACAACCATTTCCCAACTGGCTGTAAGGCAGACATATTAACAGGTGCCTAAAAGACTAAAGTGACAGTTCACTTATAAAAACACATTAGAAATTTTTAAAAATGCCTTTAACCCAAATTGTGAATAAATCGATTAATGAAAGTGTGTTCCCCAGTGTCTTCAAAACAGCAGTTATTACACCAAATCATAAATCCAGTAGCAAAAACGAGCTAAATAACTTGAGGCCTATTCGTCTATTACCGGCAGTATAAAAAATTCTGGAAAAGGTAATAAAAGAGCAGATAACAAAACATCTAAATGAAAACTAATTATTACATCCAATGCAATTTGGTTTTCACAGCCATTTCTCCATCAAAGCTGCTTGCTGCTATCCTGACGGAGAACATGAGCTTGGACACAGGGTGTATTGTGGGTGTTGTGTTTCTGGACTTGTGAAAGGCCTTTGACATGGTAAATAACTCTGTCCACCTGTCCAAGCTCTCTCAGTAACATCTGTCCATTGGTGTTCTACAATGGTTAAACTGTCACTGCACGACAGGGGTCCCACAAGGGTCAATCCTGGGACCCTTGTTGTTCAGCATTGTTATTCAGCATCTACATAAATGACTCCCAAACATGTGCCAAGCCATATACATTATGATGTAGACATCATAATGTATGCAGATGATGCTGTCATCTATGCGCATGGATGGAATGCACGACATTTGGCTTGAAAATTATCTTTCGCAATTACCAAAATCTCAAATTGGCTTGAATCATTTTGTCTTGCCCTTAACATGAACAAAACAGTAAGTATGTATTTTACAAAAACAAAAAAAATTGAGAATAAGCCAAATGGGGTCCACTTAGACCTGACTTTAAAAAAGTTGAAAACCCTTTTAAATACAACTTTTCCTCATTAAACTATATAGGCAACAACTTGACAGTTAAAGCGGTTTTCACATACTTTAATGCAATAATCATCCCACATATAACATGCTGTTTGTCCTGCTGGTCACAGGCTAAAGAGACCGCGTTGGCACCTCTTAGATCTGTGTATAATAAGGCATCAGGCATCCAACAATACTATAAACAATAACAACCATGGTGATAACCACAATAACCAGAACAGTGACAGAGCAAAATGGGCAAAAAGACGGGATAAGAGAAACAAAACAAAAACAAACTACTAATAATATCCATCCATCCATTTTCTATACCGCTTATCCTCATTAGGGTTGCGGGTATGCTGGAACCTATCCCAGCTGACTTTGGGGTACACCTTGGACTGGTCGCCAGTCAATCGCAGGGCAAACATACAAGCATTCACACTCACATTCACACTCTAAGGGACAATTTAGAGTCGCCAGTTAACCTACCATGCATGTTTTTGGAATGTGGGAGGAAACCGGAGTACCCGGAGGAAACCCACGCACGCACGGGGAGAACATGCAAACTCCACACAGAGATGCCCAATGGAGATTCGAACCCTGAACCTTCTGACTGTGAGGCCAACATGTTACCCACTCGGCCACCGTGCGGCCCCCCACTCTGTGTTAAGTCCTAAAAGAGAACCCGGAAATAACCTCTTCGCACTGTACTACTTGACCTGATATATTTTATGAAAAAATGTGGCTCCAGTCAAAAAGTACAGATAGAGGCCTGCAGGGGTGGACTTCAAGATCAATATAAAATGCTGCAGTGATCCCTGCAAGTTTCTATGACCAAAAGCATGCAAACTCCACACAGAGATCTACTAATAATAAACATAATAAATTAAAAATGCCTGTTTCCGGTGAATGTTGGCCTCTGCCAAGGCTGCTCTTTGTCACCGATTCTGTTCATAACCTTCATGGACAGAATTTCTAGGTGCAGTCAAGGTGTTGATGGAGTCAAGCTTGGTGGCTACAGGACCTCGTCTCTGTTATTTGCAGATGATGTGGTCCTGATGGCCTCATCAGGCTGTGACCTTCAGTGTTTACTGAACACCGGGTAAGACCTAGGACACGTCGGATGGACTATGTCTCACAGCTGGCCTGGGAACGCCATGGTGTCCTCCCGGTGGAGCTGGAAGAGGTGCCCGGAGACCGGGAAGTCTGGACTTCCCTACTGAAACTTCTGCTCCTGTGACCGGGACCTGGACAAGTAGAGGAAAATGGAATGAAATGAAATAAATAAAAAAGAACAAGAAAAACAGAACAATCCAGATGACATCTGCAACAAATCTACACAACGGCAGCAGTTCATATTACTCTGCAGTGACAGAATGACTGCGTTAGACTGAAACATACAGAATGAGGAGATGTTAGTGGTAAACACAGCCATGCATCCCAAACCACACTCCAAAAGCGAGGAACCAACTACAAAGACGCTGTGGTCCGGTCCCCCAGCAGGCACCCAAGAAAGGGTGCGGCCCAACCCCGCTCCCCCAAGAAGCGACAGTGAGTCCACTCCGAAGAGGTGCAAGGAAGACCCAGCTGGACGCCCCGAAGCAGCTGAGCAAGGGCCACAGGGGGCCATGGATGCCAACCTCCGGAATACCCACCAGAGGCCGGCTAACTACGAGCAAGCAGGGCACCCACCACCAAGCCCCTGGGCCCAAATGCCACCCGGCCCTCTCCAACAGGGGTCCCACCCGACATACCATCTGCTGCGGGCCATCGCCAGAGCTAGGCGCCCCAGGGAGGCCCATGGGAGCCATGCCCCCAAACAGACGCACACATCCCCCAGGTGCTCAGACACACACAACGCACACCAACCCCTGTTCTCCCACGCACACATAGCCACACGCATAAACACCTTTTATGTATTATTTAAAACTAGTTTATTTATTATTATTATATTTTTGCCCTGTGATTGACTGGCGACCAGTCCAGGGTGTACTCCGCCTCTCGCCCAAAGTCAGCTGGGATAGGCTCCAGCATACCCGCGACCCTAACGAGGATAAGCGGTATAGAAAATGAATGAATATTATATATTTTTTCTCTTTTAATTAAATAACAGTGTTGAATGTACTGAAGCTAAGGTTAAAGATAATTTAGTAATGTAGTAAAGTAAAATTTAGTAAAGATAATGTATTTTAATGTGTACCCGGAGAAAACCTACACACGCACGGGGAGAACATGCAAACTCCACATGTTAGATTAATTGGTGACTCTAAATTGTCCATAGGTATGAATGCGAGTGTGAATGGTTGTTTGTCTATATGTGCCCTGCGATTGACTGGCGACCAGTCCAGGGTGTACCCCGCCTCCCGCCCAAAGCCAGCTGGGATAGGCTTCAGCATCCCCGTGACCCTAATGAGGATAAGCGGTATAGAAAATGAATGAATGAATGAATGTATTTTAATGTGTTCACTTCTTTGGTGACTGCAGATGGAAAGTAGCAGTAGCTAAATCTGGTCAATGTTGCACTGTACGTAGTAGCATTAATAGTAGGAGTAGTAAAAGTTGTAGTCGTCACAGTATCAAGTATCAAAATCAAGTAAATCAAGTTCGCAATGGATGCCTTTAAAGTGTCTCCTGCTTGTCCCTCTGCTCTACTTTTTACTGTCCTTGCTTTATGTTCTCCTAATCCTATAAGAAGCAGGTGTAACTCACGGCGAACTACAGTGTTTCCAACAACAAACCCAAAGTGGTTCCATAAGTTCCATTATAAAAGCTCTGTGCATGAGTAATTACGTGAGCTGCTATTCTTATTTATTTCTATTGTGTTCTTCTTTTGGGTGTGTGTATATATGCATGTGCTATAATAGTGGCAATAAAAAGACCTCTGAGAGAATAGAAACGTGCCAGTGTTAGCTGTTCTTTTGGTCCCAACAGCTCAGCTATCGCAACCATCATTAGGGATAAAGATTACTGAATGCTAACGAATGCTACAGTGGTTATGGATTCTGTGCGCTGTTACGAGGAGATATGAGAGGAGAAGGGGAGGTTATCTTTC
Source organism: Oostethus manadensis (assembly GCA_024372805.1). Classification (NCBI taxonomy): domain Eukaryota; kingdom Metazoa; phylum Chordata; class Actinopteri; order Syngnathiformes; family Syngnathidae; genus Oostethus; species Oostethus manadensis. The sequence continues at coordinate 1,837,901 of QODF01000060.1, read as the reverse complement.
CAGACTAGCCTGAGACAATATTTTAACAAGGTAGGACAAAAAAGGTTGTTCTCTTTCTATCAATATTTAATTTAATTCTTGTATTTAATCTTTTTATTACTGTATTTCATATGCTCTTAACGTATGAGTTACTTTAGGTATAATTTTGGTATAAGCTACTACTTGCGTTAAAACTTGACTCAGGGAACTAAATATTTCACTTATGTTTGGGAGTGGATGGGCCAAAATTGTTGGTTGGTTGCAATCAGCACTGTACCACTATATTTCTTTTGTGGTGCATATTAAAAAAAAATAATTTACTTTTAAAGATATATCTGGCTCCAAATAGCAATAATTGTAGCAAACATTTTATTTCTTGCCATTTAAGATAAAGTTATCTTGGGCTGACGTCTTCAAAAACATCCCTTACAAATTGTTGTGGTCCTGTAGTGGTATTTGAATTTGCCAAATACAAGATGAACATTTGAAAGCATGATTTTTTTAGAGTTCACCCGTGGTTCTTACATTGCTCTTTTTTCAGTCAGTGTAATCAAGTTCATTTATATTCACGTTATCCAATTCAATGTTATTCAAGCTATGCTAAGATATCTAATCAAATCATCGACATCTTAGCTTTGTGTTATACATGACAAAGGAAATTAGTGCATCATCAAATAATATATCTCATTAGTAATAAATGATTTTTATTTTTGTAATCTGCCAAGGGGCAGTAAGAAGCAAGTGTGCTAAAAATGGCCCCCGGACAGCACATGGGCAGAGGTTCTTGCCAAAGGGTACTTGCCTTCGAATAACAAGACAAAAAGTCTCCTCCTCCAAAAAACACATTCCAGTAAGTATTGCATCCCTGAGACTGTATCATATCTTTTTTGATCATATTTTATTCAGAGTCTATTAAATTTGCATGACCAGTATATAAAACTACAGGAGGTTTCATAACATAACATTTACGATGAGTTCCAAAAGAGTTTGATGGCTTAATTCCGGTCGTTATCCACAATCCACAGATTTGTAGCCAATGTGTTGTATGAAGTGTTCATAACCTCATGTCCCCATTTCTTTCTGGTCCAAGTTGTGCTCATTTACGACCTGGACGATGCAGTGTTGGTTGCCGATGCCAGGCTGAGTTGTTATTCCTTTCACAGGATGGGTTTTGTGAAAATACTGAGCCAAAGGCTATTTCCTGTCAAAATTATAAACTTGTAGAAAAAGACCAAAGCAAATTGTCAAACTTTTTATTTAAGACAATTTCACCATGCATTATTTGACGGGACTGCGGACTACTGCAGTGAAGTTGTGCTTATTGTCTTGATACTTCAACTTGGTTCTCCGGGTCTGACCGAAGTGAACTGGATTTGTCAGTTGGAAAATGTACAGTAATCTAGTTGTGCTGGATGGAAATGAGACGCTCACACTATGTGCAAAAAGAGAACCAAGCAGAACTGCATACACATATTAAAGTGCATGTAATGTTGGAAAGGTTTTATTAGGTGGGGTTAAATAAAACAAGACAGAATTATCAAGCTAATTGTTTATTGGTTCCAACACTTACATGGTTGTGTTTGTACCGCACTTCATTATTTTTACAAAACTTTGAAGCAGGCCAGGGAATCTTTGCTAAGATGTTTAATTGATCGTAGTATTCAAACAATCAGTTCCTCGTACTTTCTGTGAGATTTGCCATCCTTGGTAAAAGTGTTTCATTTTTATTTTGTACGTTTGTCTTCTAAATTGGTTACCATTTTTCTGTACAATGATTTTCAATTTTATAATTGTTTCCTTCGGTTCCCCTTACCTTCCCTAATTTTCTGGAAAAAGGCCCTTGTTTTCAAAAGCTTGAAAACATGTTGACTGTAATGTGTAGTTCGTTCATATTGAACACTTTATGAGGATGTAGAAATATCCAAAGACGATTAATGTAGATATGTACACTAACAGAGGGCCTGCTTCCATAAAAATTTAAATGAGTCTAAAACGGTACAAATAAATTGTCCATTTATTATAAAAGAACAGCAAGGAGAATGCTAAGTTCAGCAGATGAACATTATCAGTGTAAGGCATACACAAAGTTGAGCTTAAATTCAATTGGATGGACTCTACCACCTATCAGTTGGCTGATAACAGAGATGGGAGGTGCGTCGCATATTATCATCAACCAGTGTCAAATTAACTCCCTATTCAAACAGATACACCGGGATGGGAATTTGGATAGTCATGGTTTGATAATGAGACATGCCGTTTGTTTTGCAACATTGCGCAGACCTTGGCACACTTCATGCAAATCCTTTGTGTCACGCAGCACAACATTTAGTTTCCTAAAACAATTAGATTGTCAGCATGCCATGCGCCTCTTTCCAGTGAAATGTACAGAAAGGGAAAGAGATTTATTTATACCAGCTGCAGATTACAGAAGATTCACTTCCTCAGCCAAACCAAGATGAACTGGCAGGTTATCTCATTTCCATCAGGTTAGCCATCCACGGAGTCTGATAAATCTTCCCTGTAGCCCACACTGGAAGAGGGTGGAGGCATGTCTGGAGCTAGGGCTCCACTGACCTACAGATTGCAGCTTTTTATAAACATTTCCTAAGCTTTTAAAAAGGATTAGATAGCAAAATACTGAGCATGCCAGTGCCAAGTGATACTTAAAGTTTTAGTTTACAGAACTTTTTTAGTGTGCAGTTATTGTGGGTAAGGAGAACATCACCTAAGTCTTTATGTAGAATCAGAGTCAGAATTAGCTTTAATCAATGTTTTATCTTTCTGGACATGTAATCTTGTTTGTATGTTTGTTCGCATGTGTGTGAGAGCTTGGATATATGGGTGGAGTTATCTTTGAAACATCTTTCAAGCATATTTCCTTGCCATCAACTCACAGTGGAGAAAACACTCACACACATTCTGCAGTTGCGTTGAGTAACAACATGATGGTGCAGGAATGTCGTTCCTAATGAGCTTGAGTGTGCACAGATGAAAGATTTAAAATAAGAAAAACAAAAGAGATGCAGTGGTAGGAAAAGGTTTGCACACCCCTGATAATTTTCAAGATTTTCCGTTATAAATCATAGTTGTTTGCATCAGCAATTTCAGTTAAATATATCATGTAGCAGACTAACACAGTGATATTTGAGAAGTGAAATAAAGTTTTTAGGATTTACAGAAAGTGTGCAAAAACAAAATTATAAAGGTGCATACATTTGGGCACCCCGACAGAAAAATTACATCAATATTTAGTAGATCTTTTTTTGTAGAAATAACACCATTCCAGAATGTTGTAGTTGTACAGCTTTTTGTATCCTTCCCCCAAACCATGATGTTGAACAACCTGTTTTATGGTAATTTGACAGTTGTTTTGAGGTTGCCATGTTGCCACAGAGTTCAGAGAAGATGCAAAGAGGAGAACAACTTCCAATTGGCCACCTTAAATACCTTCATGACTGGCATGACCTGCATATGTAGGTCAATGGTCAATGAGCTTACCAAACAAATACCAATAATTAGTGCTAAAGGTATTCAAATCAATAAAACAACAAGGGTGCCCAAATTTATGCACCTACATAATTTTGTTTAAATAATTATTGCACACTTTCTGTAAATCCTAAAAACTTCATTTCACTTCTTAAATACCACTGTTCTTCTGCTATATGATATATTTAACTGAATGTGCTGATCCAAAACCTGCAGAGACACAAACACAAGTTAATACTGAGTTAGAGGAGAAGACTTTCAACTGCTAATGCAGATATGTCAAAGAAGAGTAGATTTAAAAAAAAGAAGCTACTGAGCTGTTTATGTGATTAATTTACTATTATGACATATTCTGAAACTGTATTTGTCTCTAGTGAATGCATGTTCTCTGTTCTGTCTGTTTGTGTCATATTGCTTGTCCTATAGAGGTCAGGTGCGACTCCGTGTAGTATATCCTGTCATCTGTCCCTGTCAGCACTTATTCATCATTACATAGCATGTCAGCATATTTATTTTTTAATTTCTGTTAGCTGTGATTGTGTGATGATTACCTTGTCCCTTCCACTGAAAACCACACCTGTCACCTTCTCCACCTTTCTCCCTACAAATACAGAAATATTTGGTAGAAGGGACAACTGTCCCGTTACTGGCCTATCTTACGGTTTGCACAGTGGATGGTCTCGAAGAAAAGGGAGCTAGAGGGAGTTCTAGATTTACAACTTTCCGACTTACATATATAATTAGAAGGATTGTAGTCTTAGTCTTAACAATGTAGAAGTGCCATAGTAAGACGTTTTTGTTTCATTTTTTTTTTCAATAATTAGTTTTTTTTCAGTGCTTGTGCCACTCTATAATTGAATGTATGGTCAGGTACAAGAACATGAGGGTTCCATGATATTTTGTGAATATCACACCGTTAGGAAGACCATGTATGACAAGCAGTAGTTGTTAACTGCTGCTGAGTAACGTTGCCAAAAAGTGTTCATTTTAGATTTAAGAATTGGGTCTTTAAACCTTGTCTTTTATTGTTTTTGGCTATTGTTGTTATATAGCTTATTATATATATAGATGGAAAACAAGCATTTGTGCTATAAGATAATATTTACATCTACAGTATATTGGTTGCAGACGTTCATTAATATGCATTGTCCATAAGACCTACCTCACAGTCCCTGCTCAGAGGAGGCGTGATAAGGGCAATCCATTAGTCCATTAATTATTATTCCAGTAAGATGATTAAAACAAAAAATAAATCAGGGTTTTTTCTCATGTCCACGATGACCAAAAATTGTATTTAAAAGTACTTATATCAAATAGCTATTTAACTGGACGTATTTAATGCAACATTTATTTGAGTTATGGCATTGTTCATACATTTGATAGGACTATCTAATCATTATCATTATCAACCTATCAGTATCATTATCATCAACGACCTATCATAATTCAACGAATCACTCAGAGAAACAAATTAGCTTAATTTTTACATTTCTATGACACATGCCTATCTTTGTTTTTGGGGAACTTGAAGAATGACAAATCTAGTGTTTTGGAGAATTTATTAGAGTAATTAATGGCTAAGCAGTGTGCCGAGGACGTGTTTACAATGTACTGTTTGATGGTAAATCTCATGGCGGCCAAACCCGCGCAGGCCATAATATGGAAGTTAATGCGGAGTTGGCGGTTCTGTAACTCTAGAGTTATGCTCTCTGTGCCATGGTAGCTGACTCCACACTGACCTATTGTGACTGATTTGGAGCGAGGTGGAGCTCGTTCATTTCAAAGATTCATTAGTGACCGACATATCACTACCGCTTTTCCATTTTGCTCAGTTTTGGATATTAGTATTGGATATTGTCTTTCCTCCGAAAATCGATTGTATTGCTTTGATGTAGCATCCTTTATGTCTGTGGCCTCCCTGACCACTGTGTACGCCGTTTTACGTTTACGTTTGTTTATGTATCAGGTGGGCGATCAGCCGAGCAATCGGGTGGAAATCAGCTGATCATTCCCGATCCTGGTTCAATACAAAAAGGCAAAAATTGTCTTGGTCCTCGACATTAGTATTCATACAGTATTGGTGTAATTATAATTTTACAGTATACAATAATAAATATAATAAACAAATGGACATCCACCACCGACTATTATTCAGACCTACTGTTTGACTTGACAAGCTATAAATATTTACTTATCATCAGCTTTGCATGTCAATTGTGCACTGACAATTACAACCTCACTGTCAAGTGACCACTAAGCGTATTTCAAATGCTAATTCAGACACCAATATTTCAGACAGAAATTATTTTTTATCTCTAACTAAAGCAAAACAAGACATGTATGTGTGTTTCTATTCACCTCTGACGCTGTACCTTCTTGAGCTGTTTATGCAGGGCAGATTGGTCGTCAGTTTTTGTTTCCTTTTGTTTTGCATTCTTTCCTTTGAGGCGTGCTTACTTTGGTGTTCTGTTTCCGGTTTTGTGATCATGAGCAGAAACTTTGCTTCTGTGGGTAAGCGCGGGCAGCAGCACCTGTTGGTCATCGTTAATCGGTGCTACTATTTAGTTCAGATGGGACTCACTGCTAGTTGCCTCATTGTTTGCTGTTGTGATGAACTGTTCCATTCTCCATGTACTTTTTGTAGTGGCATGCTTGTTGTATCCTGGGAAGCATTTAGCACGGCTCCCCTGGCACACGCTTGTATTCCTGTGTTTTTGTACCTTGTAACTCACATGTTTGTGTGGAGTTCTGCTCCTCACAACCCTGAAAGAGAAATCTTTATTGACTCCCAGAATCCCGGGTTAACGCTTCGTGCTACAATAGCAGAAGGTGACAGGTATAAATTGTAACAATTTTCAGTGCATTATGCAGTGAAAAACTAAATGACCAAGTTCAAATAAAAACAAATTTGGAATTTCAGGAGCAGTATTGTGTGTTTGCCAAGTGTGGTCTTTTGGATGATGGTAATTCTAAGCAGGACAGAGAAAGGAAGTTGTCATCTGGTTCCGATAGACTGCTTCAAAAATTCAGCTTGTTAAAAGGGCTCCCTGACAGAGAAACACAAACTCACTTCCCTCTTTCTCTCTCTGTTTCTCCCCTGTCCTTTTCTTTTTGGTCGTCTTCCCGCTGTTTTCTGTTTCAGTGGGTCGTCAACTCTGTAGGGACAATGTGGTTCTAATCAGACCCTGAGCCAGTCGTTCTTGGCGAGACACATCAAAACGCTTCATGTGCATTCTGGACTGTCATAAAGAACACCGTCTTAACTTATTAGTGTTAATGTGATATTGACTTGCAGATATATTTACTTTGTTAAGGTGCTTTCCTAATCTAAGCGGACTGTCAAGAGTCGGATTTGAACCCACATGTCCATATGGAGTCCAGAAAGCCCATGACAAGAAAAAAAAAGTACTAGTTACACTGGAAATGGCTGCGCTATACACATGGACAACATTGTTGCTATCCTTAAAGGTTAAAGGTAGAAAAAGTGCTTTTTGACATGGAACTAAGAACAATGTGACATTGCTGTCCTTCCTTTGGGCAGATGAGTCAAAACAAAGAAAAGAACACCGTGCTTACTATAAAACCTGGAAGAGGTTCAGTTATGTTACATTGAGTACAATAACATCTCAAGACTATGACGGCATTATGGAGCGAAATGTGCTACCCGGTGTCAGAAAGCTTCAGGTCATCAATCTCCAACAGAATAAGGATCTAAAACATCGCTAAAAACAATGCCTGAGAACTAAACACTTGACAAATCTTGAGTGGTCTATCATGAGCCCTTGTTTAAATTCTATTCATCTGTGGAAGGAGCTGAAACTTGCAACCTGGAGAAAGCGCTCGTCAAACCTGAGACATCTGGAGCGGTTTGCTCACAAAGAACGGGCTAAAATAGCTGTTGACGGGGGAAGACACCGCATTAGGTGTTACAGAAAATGCTTGACAGCAGTGGTTGCCTCAAAATATTACATTATGGTTAATATATTTTTGTCCAGACTAGGTTGATTCATTTATTGTTAAATAATTCTGTTGACACAGTATTAAAAACTGTCTGATTTTCACAGGGTAATTTTCAGTACATTTTTATCAGTGATATACAGTATGGTATCACTGATCCTTCTGTATCCTTCTCCAAGACAAGCATGTGTATGCTAAAAACCTGTGGAAAAATATTAAATGGCATTCCAAAGGTATTCTAATTACACTAAATAAATATTCCTAGGTAGGGCGCTATGATGAAAATGTGGAATTGGCCAATAAAAACTGAATTTAAACGTACAATCTTGCGTAAATTGAAATCGTGAATTAAATGCTGTCTTTGTATATTTTTCCAAAGTTGTGTTTGACAATGCTCGATGATGGCGTGCAGGGTCTGAGTGGGAAAATACAAGAAGCATGTTTATTTTTGCACCCATCTCGTCTTAGCCGTAAAGAGACATTCTCACACACAGAACATTCTTCTGGTCTTTAAAATAAGAGCACCGATGGACACACGTTTAAATGTAAACTAAATAAGTACTAAATAAGTATAAATTAGAAAAGTTAGCCAAACTACATCCATTTCTCAATTACTGGAAAAAATTGTCCATTGATATATTCCATCAGTAAACTGAAGGGTTTTTTGCATTTAATTAACAGACCTTTTATTTACTAACCCAAAAATCAAACACACTAAAACAAGTGTAAAATGTAAAAAAAAAAATTTAAATGGAAAAAATTGAATTTAGGAAGAAATAAAACGGATTTTGTAGGGCCTTTTGTACGGTATTCCAATAGCATTCCAAACATTCAGATTGCATTTGGAAAAAAAAAGGCACTGAAACGTCACAATGAAGTGCTAAAATAAAAATATTCAAACATATTAAAAAAAGACTCAGTGATGAGTAGCCGCGCCATTCTTGTTATTTACCTCAAAAACAGTTTTAGACATGCTTAATGCCAGTGTTTCCAGGAGGGCTAATGAAAATGTTGCTCCAGGTGGTGAAGATTGCTTCACAAAGGCATCCCTTTTTGTAAACTTTCCTTGCCATTTAGATCAGGTGAACATGCAGGATGGTCCAAAAGAGTGTGATTATTCCTCTGGAAGAAGTCCCTTGTCAGGATGGGATTGTAGCATTGTCCTGTTGAGAAGCCAGTCACTACCACACAGACGAGTCCTGAGGGATGTCTTTTGCAACATTTCCATATAGCCATCTGCCGTTTGAAGCTCCAGTGTTTCATTGAAGGAAAAAGCATCCCAGTCCCAGATCGTAGGGGCCAGTCATGCCAGTAATGTTGGAGGCCATGAGGATGGTCAAGGTTGCATTTTTTTTTCTCATCACCTTTCAATGTCCCATGGTTGGTGTCCTTGTGCAAATTCCAAATGGCAATTTTATAGCATTAGAAACAAGGCCTTTGACGATGTTTTTGGTCTTAAAACTTTTCTCTTGTAGATGCTGTCTGATGGCTATTGGATTGCACCCAGCACTCGTAATGACCTTCATTTTGGCTGAGGATTGCCTCTTGTCTTGACGAACAGCTAAACGGATCCTTTTTTTTTTAGGTCTACCACTTATCTTCAAGGAGAGATGGAGTATTGCAGTGCCTCTGCGCCTTCTCTGTATTCTATTGTCGGGTTAGCAAGAATAATGATGTCACTTTTACGTTATAGGCATTACAAAGTCAGTAGAAACTCATGGTCATGGTGTATAATGTTATATCGGAGACATGCTGACAAACAGAAACGGGCACTCCCCAACAGCCATTCAGTGCACTTAGTGAAGTGCTTTCAAATTTCTCCTGGAGATTAATAAAGTATCTATCTATCTATTGATCTAACTAAATGGCAGGCTTAGCTCAGGCACTTAACCTGAGAGGAGAGATTTACCGCAGCCTCATCTCAGCTTTGTATTTGATCAGGAAATGTAAAAATATTTGCCTTTTTTCTTTAGAAAATGTTGAAAACTATTTCACTCAGAAAATACATTTATAACAGTTCAATGGAAAATATTTCCACCATCCATTTTCTATGCCTATGACTATGTCGTATCCTCATTAATATTTATTTGATGTAATTGTTGTTGTTTTTTTTATTATAAGAGGTGAGGCCAGGCCTCCTGCCAATATGTAAGTAAATTGCTATTATTAGTAACAATCTCTAGGGAAGTGAGAGTTACTGTCAGGGTGCCCCCTAGATTCCCTTTTTCCTCCTTCCCTTCCACATACCTTCGTCCTCCTCCTCGACCCCCATAATCAATACCTCCGGTACCAGATCTATATGCTCTAAAATGTATTCTCATATCAAAATAGAATATATGATACTATAATACTTTGTTCATTTGAGATAATGTGTATGATTAACAGGAACACAGTGGAAAGTAACTTACTAGTGAAATCTTGTCTAAATGATAAATGAGCCATATGGGATGTGTAAATTAGTTGCCATTCTTAATATTAATTATTTACAATTTCATCATTCTTTATAATTTAATATTTTATATTAATAATTTTTAAACCAAAACAAATCTTATTGAAACATAATTATCATATCTAACATTTTCCTATATCGGTATCAGATCGGCATCACCAATACCAGCCTGAATATTTGTCAGAATAGGATTGGCTCAGCATCTGCAGTAATGCAGTCGGACTGTTGTGCTGAAGAGAGAGCTGAGCTGGAAGGCAAAGCTCTCAATTTACCGTTCAATCTACATTCCCACCCTCACCTATGATCTTTGGGTCATTTGGGAAAGAACAAACGAGATTGCGGCTACAAGCAGCTGAAATGAGTTTCCTCTGTAGGGTGGCTGAACTCACCCTAGGAAATAGGGTGAGGAACTCAGTGATCAGGGAGGGGCTTAGGGTAGAGCCGCTGCTGCTTTACCAGTTGAGGTGGCTGAGTTGAGGGAGAAGGCCCAAGGACACGCTGGAGAGATTATGGCTCACAGCTGTCCTTAGTGTACCTCGGTGTCCTCCCAGTGGAACTAGAAGAGGTGGCTGAGAACCAGGAAGTCTGGACTTCTCTACTGAGACTTCTCTACTGAGACCACAACCCGGACCCAGAGAAAATGGATGGATTGGAAAGGAAATTAGTGGTATTGCATATTACTAATAAATGATCTTATGAAGATGTATCCATTGCATTTAGATGTAGTAAGATATTTATCCTTAGAGTAGGCTGAAAAATTCTGGACTTTAGATTTAATTAGAAGATTAGTCTAGGGTTACTTTGTTGGCTTTATTGTTAACGTAAACAAGCAATGTGATATAATCTTGCAGGAATTAAAAGTAAACCAGTGCACAAGTGCAACTCACACAATAAATAATCAGATCAACTCAAAATAATCCACAAAGTCAGTAAACTGAAAATGTTGTGATGCACATTGGTTACTTTTGCTTCCTTTATATCTTTTGACAATTGTGTGGCTTTGTAGAAACTGGGCCAGAGCAAGTTAAAGCTATAGTATCTACTCTACTGTCATACATATAGTGTTATGCTGCCATTTTTCAGTTTTTTACATCAATGTGTAATTGAGAGAGAAGTGGAAGTGACAAGCCTGGCTTCCATTCTAAAACTGAAACAAATTTTAGGTGAATACAGATTGTAAATGCCATAAATACGTAATTCGTTTAGACCATGGGAAATGATTCAAACCACACTGCTTGTATTTGCAAGTCAGACTTACATTTGAAATGTTTAAAGGCCTACGTTAAAGGCCTTCTCAAGAACAAAAACATTCAGAACAATATCGTAGCCATAAAAAGAAAATTGCATTGAGAGAAGCCAAAACCACACATGAGTACTAGCAGGAAAGAAAATACACTTGTTATCCCTCCTGCGGCTGCTGTGAGCACGACTAATTGCAGGGGACAATATGATTCACTCTTTCGTCATGAAGAAGTCTGCATGTGTTGTAGTTTTCACTATGCATGTTTCTATCTCGATGGGTTTGTCGATATTTTGATCATATCTAAACAAACGGTCCATCTCCACTTCCATTTTTAACTGTGTAGCATGTTTTGCTTACACAGTACTGTGAAACACTGGGTTGAATGCAAAATGCTCTCAACAAAAATGTAAACACAACACTTTTGTTTTTGCTCAAGATGGGATGCAAAAACAAAGTTTGTTGAGTGTAAATTTGCTCTTGGAAGGAAATGTTAAAAAGGAATGAAAGCAAGACATTTTGCTAACAAGAAAAGCTTTAACACAAAAGAAAGTCCAATTTCTCAGAATAATAAATCATCTAAAATGCCTCGTTCAACTCTGTGAATTTGTTTTTCTCTCGCCCTTCTTTTCCTTTCATTTGTTTTTGAGGGAAAAGTCTCACAAAAGAGAAGTGATTTACAGCGATGTTGTCGTGTGTGAGTGCTGTTCGACTTACAGGCTCAATGTGACGGGGCTGTGCCTTGGGTTGTGGGGGACGTTGGGAGGCAGCAGTGTGAAGGTGTGTTTGAGAGGAGAGGAATAGGGAGATGCATGAATGTTCAGTCATAGTCAAGGATGTAACTCAACTTCACCTTAGTCTGAACAAGGCTTTATGTTAAAAGTGTAATAAGAACACAATTCACTCATTAATTCTGACTCAACAATCTCATTATTATTACCAAGATGCTGTTTTTATCTCCTTCAGCTTGCCTCTTCAAGTCAACTGTCTGTCTGTCTGCGCAGGCATCAGCAGACTTGTTCAGACCTAATCTGTCTGTCTGTCAGTGCCTGGTAATTGGAGCTGTTTAGGGGGTCAGCCAGCCCAGGTGGGCGGGCTAGGGGAGTGTGCATGTGCGTGTGCGTCTAAGTTGAGGTGTATGTGCTGGACAGGAATGCGGGTCTGAGCAGGAATCCCTGGTTCCCATGGTGGTACCACCCGTGAGCGAGTCTGACTAGGAATACTAGGGCAGACGTTTTGTTCAAGCATCCTACAGGTGCGCTGGAAAGCTTTATGATATTATTATAGAAAATAATTTTGCTGCTATCAAAAAAAGTAGCTGTGTTGATTTGACAAAAAGAAAACAAGGAGTCAAATAAAATAAGTTAAAAAAATGATTTAAATAGAAAAGACAATTGGAACCATCCTTTAAATGGTAAATATGTACCAAGAAGTACAACATTTTTACGTGAACTAGTTTAACTTGTCAAGTGCTGCTGAAGTCACACATTGTGTCTTTTATCCCAATTATAATTGGCTCCATGATAAGGAAGTGTTTAGGGGTGTAACGATTCATCTACTACAGCAATGTATCCATTTATATTCGTATGATTGAAATTGATCTATCTATGTATAAGGTAATCAGTCGATTGCATCGGTACTAGAAAATAAAGCATTGGATTTCAGCATGGCGGGTTTTATATGAATGTGGATGGCAGAGGACGAGTGAGAAATTAAGCCACCGTTGCGGTCCAGTGTGTGGAAACACTTTCACTTTAGCAAAGAGGGAGTTTACTTGTTTGTTTATGTTCATAATTAATTTAGAGCTGATTCCCTTACAAAAAGCAACAGGAATCTATAGGAAACTTCACATGCACTGTCCAGTACCCAGGTATTTATTTCCCAGTCCCACTGATTTAATCTTTTGGCTAAAAGTTACTGAATCGATTTAAAGTTACTGAATTGTTTCAGTTCGGGTTGTTCCAAATGAACCAATATTGTCCTTGAATTGCATCAGCAACCACAAATCAAGATACAAATTGAATCGTTATTAAAACCCCTAGTTTTAATGTACTGCGATACCTTGACTTACAAGCACATTAACGTACGAGTTTCCCCACATACGAGCCGTTACGCTAACAGAAATTTCATCCATTCGAAGCTGGCGTTTTCGCAGTCTGTAAACGAACACTTGAAACAAGGTCTCAGAGTGGAAACATTTGAAGACCCCATTAACGTCTCCATTGCTCCATAGTTACGGCCTCCCCCCAGCTTCTATGAAAACACTTGCGTCATAACTCCACCCCTTTACAGACACGCATGCACTAAAACTGCAAACACGGAAACAACAATGACAGTGTTGTTCTTGTTTACGACCCTAATGAGGATAAGCAGCATAGAAAATGGATGGATGGATAGAATTATGTAGTGAACCGTACATTAGTATGAATACCAAATCTCACTCCGACCTCTTCCACCACTCCCCTACACCTCCGCCAATATGTCCGTCTGCTCTTCAAGGTAAAGTACACTTAAGCAAACATGTTTATTTCTTTACACTTGCTTTTATTATGTTTTGATATAAGTTTCTCATACATTATTGAGTGTGGAGACACATCATTCTTATTGAAAAGCGTATAAACGGATTTTGTTGCATCCAAAACAAAAATCGTATGCACTGGTAACGTAAACAGTGTAGTCCGCACACAATGTGACTAAAACCAAATGGAGGGAGACTACATGCAAATGTGCTGACATCTGCTTTGACTTGAACTTCTGAGTATTTCTGGGCTATTTCTTTAATTTACTGGAAGTAACACTGATTCAAAATCAGAAACATGGCATAATGAAATGAGTTACAGTATGATACAAATTTATCCTCTAATCAATGTACTTAGAGGAAATATACTTCCCAAACTTTTTACAGTTGCATACCCCTTCAGACATTTCACCTGTAGCCACGTTGTTCATAAAACTCACACGTAGCAATGAACATCTTCATAATCTGTCTCCTTCCCTTCTTCTGCTCTGGCTGTGCAAGAGTGTTAGGCGCTAATTGTTCACTTACCCCATGACATTTGGCATTGAAAAGACACATACTCATAACTTAGATTTGATATCATGTTTCAACGGAAGGTAAATGTGTTACTTTTGCACTAAGATTGTTTTGAAGAACACATTGTTGAACCTCGCATAATGTTTAAAGCATTGTGTTCCATTCCCATTCCATTTTCTTCCGCTTATCCAAGTCCAGGGTGCAGGGGCAGCAATCTTAGTAGGGAAACCCAGAACAACATGTACTGGTATTCACCACTAATTTAGCCTTTAGCCTGGTTGTCTGGCAAGTGTTTGAGGCTAGCGGGCTAGAAGGCATTTCTCCAAGTCGGGTCTACGTAACCTTCATTGCTTGCCTGTTGTCGCTTCAGTAATGATCACATATTGACTTGTGTTACCTTGCTGCCGGTACTGATGCCGCATTGAATGTTGAAGAACTTTGCGTCTCACAGCACACAAAAACTCACAAGCGCAAAAAAACTTCAAAAAAGTGTTTAAGAGCGAATGTGCAAGGATCCACTGAAGTTTAAAAATATATCAAATCATAGGTCAACAACCCTCCTTGAATGGATTGAGTTTGATTTTAGAGTTTTCTTTGCAAATGTTTTTTCAGTTCTTCTCTATGAAATGCAAGAGGTAGTACCTACATGTTCTGCTTTTCATAGAGTTACATCAGCCTGCCACTCTCATTCAAACCACATCGTGTTATACTTAAGTGAGCATTCCATGCTTATCATGAAGGAATTTGGTTTATATAAATTTATATTTGAATATGTTGGCATTAAATCGAAATTTTGCACATTGATCGGACAGCTGAGTTGCATTTAAGCCACAGATGGAAAAGCCTGATATCGGCATTTGCACATGTTCTTTTGGGAAGCTTCCTCACATGGATAGCATGCCTTAGTTCAATTTAATATTTGTTGTTTAATATTATGCGCCAGAAAGGCAATTACCATGGAAGTAACATTCCCTTCTCAAACCAACCAAACACACAAACCAGACAGTAGTAA
The DNA here is from genome assembly GCA_024372805.1 of Oostethus manadensis. Lineage (NCBI taxonomy): Eukaryota > Metazoa > Chordata > Actinopteri > Syngnathiformes > Syngnathidae > Oostethus > Oostethus manadensis. The sequence goes on along the minus strand of QODF01000060.1, from coordinate 1,822,744 downwards.
ACATGATATATAATATAGAGTATAAAACATGATTTACAACACCCTCAGTAAGATCAATGAGGCTGAACACATACTGTTGTCAATGACCGTGTTATATAGACTCAAATGGCTTCAACATTGTGGTAATTACAAAAAGACAGCCGTAAATATGTATTTGTCAACTGACAAAGGTCTGAACCTAAGGAAGCCATGCCAATGTGAGTACAAGTTAAACATTAACAGAACTTGTTTGTGTTATTATTTTTGAGTGTGACAAAATTTGGACAAGAATACAACACTAAACAATAACATTTGCACTGAAGACTACACACGGTTGCTCTAATTTTTGTGCGATGTGCAGCTCGGCGCAGGCTGCGCAGTGGTAATTTGGTCCGGTGTAACACAATGAGCAGCCAATTTGGTAGAGCGTGGCGTGCCGTGAGGGGTAGTGACAATTTCGAGCTGAAAGTGCGCTGAAAGCTCGCCAACTCCAACCTGGTCTACTCTCGGCATAAGGCGAAGCGCAGCCAGTCTAGTGGTAATTTGGCTGCCTGGCGTACACGTCACCAAAACCCCACAGGCCGGTTTACACAATGTCAGACAGATTTGAATGCAATTATTAATCACAACAACCACTGTTTAAAGTAACTATCTGAATAAACACATAATTTTGATCTATATTGACTGTCCCGTCTGCCTCTGTCGCACCGTCTCCACCGCCTTATGTGTCCCCGCATCGCTGCCCCTCTCCTCATCATCCTCCTTCTCATCGATGGCCAGTAGATCTGATATAGATGTGGTTAATTGTAAATAAACGGTTAATCAAATGTATTGACATCTTTGATTGTGTAACCGAGAATTGCAAAAATGATCATAATGAAATGGGTAATACAAGTTCATCTCACATGCAAACACAAGTGACAAGGGCCAGACCACCACCTTGGCAATGCGTCTTTTACGCACAGTTCATTCCCATTATGCATAGTTTTTGTTTATTCTTATTACATTACATATTATATTACATATTCATATTACAAATATAGTTTACTAAATACGAGTGTCTTATTAGTGGGGGAAAATATGATTACCTTACTGGTGGCCACCGTGTGCCTCCGATAGTTTTTGATAGTTTTTGTTTTGCCCTTCTTCTAACATCATTGAACGTTTTTTTTTTTTTTGGTTATTTTTTTTTTTTTTTTTTTTTTAATCTTATTTTATTTTTTTTTTATTTTCTTCCTTGTCTTTTTTTTTTTTTTTTTCCCTTGTTGTTTTCTTTTTTTTTCTTTTTTTTTGTCTTTTTTATTTTTGTTCTTCCTTTTCTAAATTTTTTTTTTCTTTTTGGTTTATTTTTTTTTTTTTTTTTCTTTTTTTATTTAATTTTTTATTTTTTTTTTCTTTTGTTTTTTTTATGTTTAAGGAGAGAAGATCTTTTGATTGGTGAAGATTTTACTCGGCTATGTTAAACCCAGTCATGCCTTCTCTCCTCCCTCTTTGCCACTTGCGCTGATAGGAGGGACGGAGGCGTACTTAGGCCAAGCTGCATCTGGCATGAAATTTCAAAATACGGCTAAAACACGCCCATCGGCAAGGCGCAAGCGAAGGTGCGCCAAATTAGAGTAGAGTTTAAAAAGTGATTTGATTGCCTGTGTCCGCCAGTAACAGAGATGTGTGGTTTGCCATGATGCGCGTCCATTAATTCAGCTAAAAATGTTACCATAATTAATTAAATAAATGACTTCACAGCCCTACACGAAATATGTGTTTTGCATTTCCAAATGGCCTAACTGACATTAAGAAAAAAGCCACTGCTTGTCATTAAAGATGGATGAACTTTTTTTTTTGGCGTAAGCCATCACGTAACAAAGGTATCCTGCTTGTGTGAAGTAGAAAGCTGGGCGCTTGCCTTACAATGGCAGCTTTTGTTGTCAGATCTCTGTTTGTGTGTGTGAGAAAGTGGGGGTCGCGCTGTAGGGTCATGCAAAGTCATCCATGTTGGGCTGGAAAGAAATGACCACCTATTGCATGGTGATTCACAGGGATAGTGCTACTGGAGCAAAACATTTCCAGAAAAAAAAACAGGTAAACTACCTGATTCCTTTAAATGTACCTCTGGGTCAAATCACCAAATAAACAGAATAAACATAACAGCATATATCTTATATTATGTTCAGTCATCTCATGCCACCTTGCACAGATGATAAATCAAAGCAGGTGACAGATAAAACTTGACATATTGAATTTACAATAAGTTCTACTATGTATTTATTTTCTTTTAAAGAGTTGTTGATGATGGAAAAAAAGACATTTGTGCACGAGCAAACAAGAATCTGTCTGTCCAGTTGTCCTCCGAAGTTCTCTGTGTAACCAAATCTGTGTGCAAGTGTCTACCCAACAGACAGATCAGTGAAGATTCCTTGTCAGTTGTGGTTACTACGACCTCTTGGACTCTTTAGCTGTGCACCCACCATGAGACTGGGGGTCAATGACAGAGATGTGGGATTGAATGCAGGCGGGAATAGGTATGTGGGAGGTTCCAGGAATAACATGGACAACGTACAGGTGGACCTCGGGTGATGTACTAGTTTCTAGACTGTGATGTAAGTCAAGTTTTGGTGTCAGTCAGAAATATAGCAAATTTAACTTAAATGTCACTCACACTGCACAGATCATATAAAGGACAAGTAATATTCACTAAATACAACAATTAAATGAAACAGTAGTAAATAAATAAAATCCCATCTATTTTTGAATTCACTAATTTATCGGAAACTGTTTCAATGTCATATATTTAAGACCACTGTGATTCAACAACTTTATGTTACAGTTACAATTGTGAATAAAGTAGACATACTGGTGTTCATACATTCATCCATCCATTTTTTTCCGCTTATCCGAGGTCGGGTCGCGAGGGCAGGAGCCTAAGCAGGGAAGCCCAGACTTCCCTCTCCCCGGCCACTTCGTCCAGCTCTTCCCGGTGGATGCCGAGGCGTTCCCAGGCCAGCTGGACACGTCTCTCCAGCGTGTCCTGGGTCTTCCCTGAGGCCTCCTATCGGTTGGACGTGCCCTGAACACCTCTCCAGGGAGGCGTCCGGGAGGCATCCTAACCAGATGCCCGAGCCAACTTATCTGGCTCTTCTCAATGCGGAGGAGCAGCGGTTCTACTCAGAGTCTCTCCCGGATGACAGTGCTTCTCACCCTATCTCTAAGGGAAAGCCCAGCCACCCTGCGGAGAAAACTCATTTCGGCCGCTTGTACCCACGAGATCTTGTCCTTTTGGTCACTACCCAAAGCTCTTGACCATAGATGAGGGTAGGAACGTAGATCGACCGGTAAATTGAGAGCTTTGCCTTATGGCTCAGCTTTCTCTTCAACCCGGCAGAACGGTGCAGAGTCCGCATCACTGCAGACGCCACACCAATCTGCCATTCCATCTCGCGTTCCATCTTTCCCTCACTCATGAACAAGACCCTAAGGTACTTAAACTCCTCCACTTAAGGCAAGACCTCATCTCCGACCCGGATATGGCAATCCACCCTTTTCCGGGTGAGAACCACTTACTCAGATTTGGAGGTGCTGATTCTCATCCCAGCCACTTCACACTCAGCTGCGAACCGATCCAGTGACAGTTGAAGGTCACGGCTCGATGAAGCCAACAGGACCACATCATCTGCAAAAAGCAAAGACCGAATCGTACGGCCACCAAACTGAAACCCCTCAACGACCTGGCTGTGCCTAGAAATTCTGTCCATGAAAGTAATGAACAGAATCAGGCAGCCCTGGCGGAGTCCAACCCTCACTGGAAATGGGTCCAAACATATTGCCGGGAATGCAAACCAAACTCTGACACCGGTCATACAGGGAATGAACTGCCTGAATTAGGTGGTCCGATACCCCATATTCCAGGAGCACTCCCCACAGTATTCCCCGAGGAACACGATCGAATGCCTTCTTCAAGTCCACAAAACACATGTAAACTGGTTGGGCAAACTCCCATGCGCCTTCAAGGACCCTGCCGAGAGTATAGAGTTGGTCTACAGTTCCACAACCAGGACGAAAACCACACTGCTCCTCCTGAATCCGAGATTTGACTATCCGGAGGATCCTCCTCTCCAGAAACCCCCGAATAGACCTTACCCGGAAGGCTGAGGAGTGTGATCCCACAATAGTTAGAACACACCCTCCGGTCCCCCTTCTTGAAAAGCGGGACCACCACCTCGGTCTGCCAGTCCAAGGGCACCGACCCCGATGTCCACGCGACAGCATCCAGGGCCTTAAGGAACTCTGGGTGGATCTCATCCACCCCCGGGGCCTTGCCACCAAGGAGCTTTTTGACCACCTCAGTAACCTCAGCCCCAGAGATAGGAGAATCCGCCTCAGAGTCCCCGGGCACTGCCTCCATGTTGGAAGACGTGTCGGCGGGATTGAGGAGGTCGTTAAAGTATTCCCTCCCCCGGGCCACAACATGTCGAGTCGAGGTCAGCAGCACACCGTCCTCCCCCTGAGATGGCGGATGGTGGTCCAGAATCTCTTTAAAGCCATCTGGAAGTCGTCTTCCATGGCTTCTCCAAATCCCATGCCTGAGTTTTTGCCTCAGTGACTGCCAGAGCCGCAGACCGCTTTGCCTGAGTCCCATGGGCCAAAACGGCCTGATAGGACTCTTTCTTCAGCTTGACGGCATCCCTCACCGATGGTGTCCACCAACGGGAGGCACGGCAGGCACCGACCACCTTACAGCCACCGACCACCTTACAGCCACAGCTCCAATCAGCTGCATCGACAATGGAGGCACGAAACATCACCCAATCGGACTCAATTTCCAGTGCCTCCCTCGGAACATGGTCAAAGGTCTCCCGGAGGTGGGAGTTGAAACTCCTTCTGACAGGGGACTCTGCCAGACGTTCCCAGCAGACCCTCACAATGCGTTTGGGTGTGCCAGGTCTGACCGGCATCCTCCCCCACCATCGGAACCAATTCATCACCTGGTGGTTATCTGTTGACAGCTCCACCCCTCTCTTCACTTGATTGTCTAAAACAGGTGGCCGCAAGTTCGACGACACAACCACAAAGTCAATCATCGAACTGCAGCCCAGGGTGTCGTGGTGCTAAGTGCACTAGTGGACACCCTGATGCTTGAACATGGTGTTCGTTATAGACAATCCGTGACGAGCACAGAAGTCTAATAACAAAACACCGCTCGGGTTAAGATCAGGGGGACGTTCCTCCCAATCACACATCTCCAGGTCTTACTGTCGCTGTTAACATGAGCGTTGAAGTCACCCACCAGAACCGCTAAGGCCTGCGCCTCCGGCCGCCACCCAGCTCACTTAGCACCCGACTCCTTTGGGACCCACGTTATCTTTTCACGTTATGGGACCTTGGGTGCAGGTCCACCAGACGCTCGCCATCGTGCCCCGCCTCCAGGCCTGGCTCCAGAGGGCGACACCGGTAACCCGCGTCCGGGCAAGAGAAAACGAAGTCTAAGTGTGTTATTCATCATTAGGGTCTTTTGAACCACTCTCTGTCTGGTTTCTCCCCTAGGACCTGTTTGTCATGGGTGACCCTACCAGGGCCATGACACCCCCCCGACAACCTAACCCCTAGGATCATTGGGACACGCAAACTCCTCCACCACGATAAGGTGGTGGCTCAGGGAGTGCTCAGGGAATATAGGGTATCGGACCCCCCCCGGCTTATGTTGTTTTAAGCAAAATTAAGTGACCCTTACCATCTCCCCAGTGTGAGCGAGCTGCATTTACACTAAACGTTGATGTCGAGTAGGGGGCCACAAATATGGTCCGACTCCTGCTTTACAGTGAAAAGGAAAATCAAGTTTTATTTGAAATAACATAATCCCAAACACTCTCAGAGAGCATCTCATAATGTCACATTTCATGGCAGGATTGTTACTTTATTTGTTAACCGTCTTTGATCCCGTAATGGAGCCAACGAGTGTTTGAAATATTTATTTAATTATATGGGTGGAGAGTCAGGTGACTGTGCTTGTACAGGTGCAGGCTTTTTGTGGCAATTGCTCCTTGACTACATGGGAAGCTAAACTTCATTTTTCAAGTTAATTAAAATCCATTGGTCCAATATGCATTGTTAAACCTAAAAGTATATACTTAAAACTGCCTTGTGCAGGCCAGAATGCCCTCAATTTTGTGAGTATGTTGAGCATTCATCTGGTGTAGAGTGAGCTTGCTCTCTGATGGGGTCTCTGCCATCGGCAGCAGCACCGGCGCGATGGTAAATCACTACATGAAAGCTCATAGTTAAAAAAGTAAGACCCTTATTGGATGAACAGCAAAAAAATGTCACTTCATAGCAAATCTGAGCTTCACTGAGTGAGTTTACCCATGATGTAGTCACATAGATTTGAGGGGAGACATCAGTCACAGTTAGGTAGCCCAGCGATGATAGCAGCAGACAGCGTTGTTTGTCCAAAAACACATCCATAAACTGTTATGAGCATGTTGCAGCCTCAAAACATAACCGCAATGCATTATATTGCTACGTTCCAATCCCAGCACACGGGGTACCAGGATAAAAGGTATGTATGCCACTTACTTATCAGTTTGTCAGTGCTAATTTGACATTTTCTGACTTTGCTCCTTTTTTTGCCTGGATTATCAAGGGATGTCCTGTCCTGTCATGTGTGCAGTGATTATGCATGCGAGTGTGCTTCATTCACCAGTTATGTTGGTTAAAAGGACAAGATTTTAGAAAGGTTTGTCATACTTACAATATACAGAGTGTTGAAAATTCAAGAAAAGGGGGTATTGTCCTATTTGACCCTTGACCTTAAAACAACTTTTGCCCACCCTCTCATTTTCATTGACAGTAATTTCTCTCCCTCTTTCACAAGCCATCTGTTTTGTAATCTGTTTTGTAATGGGATCTCCAATGCATTATAACCAATCCAAACCGCGGTGGCTTGCTAGTTATGTGACTGTTCCTCCTCTATACCACAGTGGGATCGTGTTATTGAAATGACAACAAATCAAGACAATAGACTTGACTACATATTCATTTTTTTGGCAGGTTCAACTTAATAGGAAAAACCTCAGTTGGAATATCGTTTTTCGTTATTTATCTTTGTCCAACCACAAAACCTGCGCTGTATAAAGCACGTGAGGTTAATTCTGTTTTACAATTTTGTTTTGAAATTCACCTGATTGATTACACGGAAAAGTCATCTTAGCTGAACAATCTGAGGAGAATTTTCTGAATCTTAGTTGAACCCCAGTACCTGCATTTTTGAATGTTTTTTAATGTAATTTTGACATCTGCAGTGATGAGAAATCTGCATGGGTTCATTGTGGTGAAGAGGGAGCTGAACCGAAAGGAAAAGCTCTCAATATACTGGTCGTTCAACGTTACTATCCTCACCTATGGTCATGAGCTTTGTATAGTGACCGAAAGGACAAAATCGTGGGTACAAGCAGCCGAAATGTGTTTTCTCCGTAGGGTAGCTGGGCTCTACCTTAGAAATGAAGTGAGAAGCGCTGTCATGCTCATTTGGCTCCACATTGAGAAGCCAGATGAGGTTGTTTGAGCATTTGGATCAGGATGCCTCCGAGAATCCCCCCTGGAGAGGTGTTCAGGGAGCGTCTGACCAGTAGGAGGTTTCAGGAAAGACCCAAGACACCTTGGAGAGACAATGTCTCTCAACTGGCCTGGGATTGCCTCAGGATCTGCCGAGAGGTGCTGGACGAAGTGGCCGTTAAGAGGGAAGTCTGGGCTTCCCTGTTTCGGCTGCTGCCCCTGCGACCAGACCAGTGGTAGAAGATGAATGGCTGGAGGCATAAATGGATGGATGGATGGATGAATGTAATTTTAATTAATGAATAGAACCAACACGTCAAGGCAGTTGTAAAAAAAGAGTGGGAATTGGTGCCACGTGTCAACACTACTAACGATTCAGTTGAAAGGTACTATATGCTTCCCATATTGTAACTGAAAGCTTAGCAGCCCTTATTTACTATCCTAAAATTTCCCTTTTGCCCCACTCTGTGGCATCATCCATCCATTTGCTATACCGCTTATCCTCATTAGGGTTGCGGGTATGCTTGAGCCTATCCTAGCTGACTTTGGGCGGTAGGTGGGGTACACCCTGGACTGGTCACCAGTCAATCGCAGGGCACTTATAGACAAACAAACATTCACACTCACATTCATAACGATGGACAATTTAGAGTCGCCAATTAATCTAACATGCATGTTTTTGGAATGTGGGAGGAAAACGGAGTACCCGGAGGAAACCCATGCACGCACGGGGAGAACATGCAAACTCCACACAGAGATGCCCAATGGAAATTCGAACCCTGAACCTCCTGACTGTGAGGCCAACATGTTACCCACTCGGCCACCGTGCGGCCCCCCACTCTGTGTTAAGTCCTAAAAGAGAACCCTGAAATGACCTCTTCGCACTGTACTACTTGACCTGATATATTTTATGAAAAAATGTGGCTCCAGTCAAAAAGTACAGATAGAGGCCTTCAGGGGTGGACTCCAAGATCAATATAAAATGCTGCAGTGATCCCTGCAAGTTTCTGTGACCAAAAGTGAATGAATAATGGTCTGTTGCTGCGTGGCTAGTAAAAGTCTGGCACATGCACATACTGACACAGTCAAACTTACTTAGCTTTCTATGTAATGTGCAGACTTTAACACACACGTTAAGTCTTAATGCTTCTGGTTGAATGGACCAGTGAGTTTTACTATCCAGCGGCTCATGCGGGAACGAGACAAAGGTCATTATAATCCCTCTGCACTTTAATCAATGTAAACAATAAAGTGTCTCAGTAAAAGTCACCACTTTACAGGAGGTTGCACATAAATAGTATCATGTTTGAGTGATTAATGGGTTGATATTGCCTGGAAGCATCTGGTTCACAGTCGGTACAACAGTGGACACCCTTGGGTGGGAAATTGTGAAGATTTACTCAAATTCTGTCTGCAGAAAAAGATCTTTGCTGTTCTTTCGTTTTTCCTCTTATTTTTGGTGACAACTGTTATTTTTCACTGTCTATTTTTGGACCAAACTATCATGCATTTTTCACTGCCACTTCTTGTGAGTGTTTAACCTCCCAACTATATTTCCACACAGCCAGTCTTCTCTTGGTGGGGATGTGTCGGTCTTGTTGCGCATAATAAACCACAACTGAAGATTTATCTTTTGATACGGTAACTTTTGCTTTGAGAACACCGCAGAGATGTGACAGCTTCGGAAATCATGTAGTGTGAACTTGGCTGGAGAACACAGACAGGCCTTTCAGTCTGCATCTCATGTGGTGTGCTTGAATGTGTCCTTTGTAACATATACAAGACACACACACACTAGCTGCATTGGCTATATGGGCTTTTCCCACAACACAATAAGACCACACTAGCATGCTACTGAACCAAAGAACAGGCATATCATGGCCTTGACTAGACCAGATCCTATATTCCACCAGTATTGAGTTACACGAGTGTAGCTAATGGAAAAATAACATCTTTCTACAGATGAATTGCAGCATTTGGTGAACATCTTATTTAATAATAACGTAGAAAGTAAAAAGGGAGCAAAGAAGTAGATATCCTCAAAGGTGCAATGGACGTGCAGACAATTGTCCAATGTTTACAGACTTGACTTCACCTACTTTTAATACTTGTCAAGTGTCAAAACCAAGCTCTAGAACAGGGGTGGGCAAACTGCGGTCCGGGGGCCACATTCGTCCCGCCATGCGTTTGAATGCGGCCCGCCAGATGCTACCAAAGTGTTCCAAGCTGGCAACATGACTTGCAAGTAGTCAAAAGTCAGTCTGAGACAACCTTTTGAAGGTTTCATTTGCCTTTCACATGCAGCATGCAGAAACTACCTCTATCCACGGTGCCAACAAGTCAACCCATACAACAACAGAATTACCACAACAAACCTACGCACTGTCTGGGAAGTAAAAAAGGAGGGATGTTAACATACTCCTAAATAGTCAATGTTTTCTCGTTCATAGTTCATATTGTATATCACACATCCTTTATTCATGCATATTCTGGGTGTCTTATTCAGTAAAAAAAAACAACTAACATTCTTTTTCGATATTTGATGTGGTCTAATGTTTAAAGTGCTCCTGAAAAAGTGTAAACAAGAACCTATAGCAAATTGTATGATGCTTTTATAAATAAAGTAAAACATATAGTTCCAGGCAGACTGTTAAAATTATAAGAATAAATTGTATACGTGTATCAAATATATAGTCTGGCCCCCCGACTAGTTTTGTCAGGTCAATGCGGCCCGCGAATCAAAATATTGCCCACCCCTGCTCTAGAATCTGGTCAGCCAGGTTTACAAATGTGCCAAGCTGATACCATATGGTGACACGGACCTCTACTAGTAGTGCATTGATACAACATATTCATCACCACTGCAGCATGATGAAAATAAGTTCAAATGTTTTTTATTTGAAACTTTTATTGGCATTTGTCTTGTATATTTCTTACATACTTTTTGAGTGTTGCTGTGTATATTGAGTAATGACCTCCTATGATTTCTGATGGGTTGACAAGCTGCGAGTTCCCTTGTAGCTCTTGATTAGCTCCTGCCAAGTTACTGTTTCTGTTTTCTCACTGACTTACAAGAGGCCCAGTACTTAAACAATTAGTGTAGTTCTGAAGTAAAGGAAACGTCAAAAGGTTACAACATGGCCATAAATGAGCCGCACCGCTTTATAAGCTGCAGGGTTCAAAGTTTCTGAAAAAAAATAGTTGCTTATACTGTACACTAGAAATGACAATATATACACTATACCAGTGGCGATATCATCTGTAAAATCACAAAGACCGCTTCCAAGCAGAAAACTAAGTCTTATACTGAATATGTCCTGTGCTTTCTTCTAAAGTTCACATAGTTTCACAAAGTTTTAGCTCTATTGTAAAGAATGTTGTTCCACTTGAATGAACTTAACAGTTGTGTCACAAATCAAAGGTGTGGATACTCTGAATGAATCAAAACACACCCCAGTTGCTGACTGTTGCTCATCTAGTCAAGAATTCGCAATTATGGAGATTTTAAGGTGCAGCACATGTTCAACAGAACTGAAATTTCATGCAACAAAGTTGACTCCAATCAAATCCATGTGATTTTTATGGCTGTGCACGGTCACTCTGGGGTCAAGCATGTTTGTCAGGTCATTTCAAACAGTACAGTGCATGACTGACGCACTGATAGAAATGCAAATTGACAGACTGTCAGACTCAAAGTGCCTGGAGCCTATAATTATCTTGTCTTCCATGAAGGTTCATTTTCAAACGTTGTATCAAATATAAACAATAGTTTATCAATGGAGGGGGGAAACGTAACTAAGTGTGAAGCAAGGGTTATTGTCTACACAGAAAGGGCATAGCCGATTCCATCAAAACTTTGGAGAGGGGTCGCACAAGGGCCACAAAACACTCATTCAAATTTGACAATTGGAACTTGAGTCCTCCTCCCTGAGTCACCACCTTATCGTGGTGGAGGAGTTTGCGCGTCCCAATGATCCTAGGAGCTAAGTTGTCGGGGGCTGTCATGCCCCTGGTAGGGTCACCCATGACAAACAGGTCCTACGGGAGGGACCAGACAAAGAGTGGCTCAAAAGACCCTAATGATGAATAATACAATTGGACTTCGTTTTCCCTCGCCCGGACCTCTGGAGCCAGGCCCGGAGGCGAGGCACGATGGCGAGCGTCTGGTGGCCAGGCCTGCACCCATGGGGCCCGGTCGGGCACAGCCTGAAAAGGTAACGTGGGTCCCCCCTCCCATGAGCTCACCACCTGGGTGGTGGCCGGAGGCAGAGGCCTTGGCGGACCGATCCTCGGCTACAGAAGCTAGTTGTCGTGGAACTAGCGACGTGGAATACGTGGAATGTCACCTCTCTGGCAGGGAAGGAGCCTGAGCCGGTGCATGAGGTGGAGAAATTCCGGCTAGATATAGTTGGACTCACCTCAACGCATGGCAAGGGCTCTGGAACCAGTCCTCTCGAGAGGGGCTGGACTTCATTCCACTCTGGTGTTGCCGGCAATGAGAGGCGATGAGCAGGGGAGGCAATTCTTGTTGCCCCCTGGCTGCAAGCCTACACGTTGGAGTTTACCCAGTAAGCGAGAGGGTAGTTTCCCTACGCCTTTGCGTGGGGGGACGGTCCTGACTGTTGTTTTGCGCTTATGCACCAAACGGCAGTTCAGAATACTCGCCCTTTTTGGAGTCCTTAGAGGAAGTACTAGAGAGTGCTCCCTCGGGGGATTCCCTTGTTCTGCTAGGTGACTTCAACGCTCATGTTGGCAACGACAGTGAGACCTGGAGAGGTGTGATTGGGAGGATTGGCCCCTGATCTTAACCCGAGCGGTGTCTTGTTATTGGACTTCTGTGCTTGTCACGGATTGTCGATAACGAACACCATGTTCAAGCATAAGGGTGCCCACATGTGCACTTGGCACCAGGACACCCTGGGCCGCAGTTCGATGATTGACTTTGTGGTTGTGTCGTCGAACTTGCGGCCACCTGTTTTAGACAATCAAGTGAAGAGAGGGGTGGAGCTGTCAACCGATAACCACCTGGAGGTGAATTGGTTCCGATGGTGGGGGAGGATGCCGGTCAGACCTGGCAGACACAAACACATTGTGAGGGTCTGCTGGGAACGCCTGGCAGAGTCCCCTGTCAGAAAGAGTTTCAACTCCCACCTGCGGGAGAGCTTTGACCATGTTCCGAGGTAGGCACCGGACATTGAATTCGAGTGGGCAATGTTTTGTGCCTCCATTGTCGATGCGGCCGATCGGAGCTGTGGCTGTAAGGTGGTCTGTGCCTGTCGTGGCGGTAATCCCAGAACCCGTTGGTGGACACCAGCGATGAGGGATTCTGTCAAGCTGAAGAAAGAGTCCTATCAGACCGTTTGGCTCATGGGACTCTGGAGGCAGCTGACAGGTACCGGAAGGCCAAGCGGTCTTCAGCTCTGGCGGTCACTGAGGCAAAAACCCGGACATGGGAGGAGTTCGGAGAGGCCATGGAAAACAACTTCCGGATGGCTCCAAAGAGATTCTGGACCACCATCCGCCGTTTCCTGCGGGGGAAGCAGTGCACAGTCAACACCGTGTATGGTGGGGACGGTGTGCTGCTGAACTCGACTCGAGATGTTGTGGACCGGTGGAGGGAATACTTTGAAGACCTCCTCAATTCCACCGACACGCCTTCCAACATGGAAGCAGTGCCTGGAGACTCTGAGTCGGGTTCACCTATTTCTGGGGCTGAGGTCACCGAGGTGGTCAAAAAGCTCCTTGGTGGCAAGGTGGATGAGATCCGCCCAGAGTTCCTTAAGGCCCTGGATGCTGTGGGCGTGTCTTGGTTGACACGACTCTGCACCATTGCGTGGACGTCGGGGTTGGTGCCCCTGGACTGGCAGACCGGAGTGGTGGTCCCGCTTTTCAAGAAAGGGGACCGGAGTGTGTGTTCTAACTATCACACTCCTCAGTCTTCCTGGTAAGCTCTATTCAGGGGTTCTGGAGAGGAGAATCCGCCGGAGAGTCAAATCTCAGATTCAAGAGGACCAGTGTGGTTTTTGTTCTGGTCATGGAACTGTGGACCAACTCTATATTCTCGGCAGGGTCCTTGAGGGTGCATGGGAGTTTGCCCAACCAGTCTACATGTGTTTTGTGGACTTGGAGAAGGCATTCGACCGTGTTCCTCGAGGAATACTGTCGGGAGTGCTCTGGGAATATGGGCTATCGGACCACCTAATCCAGGCGGTTCGTTCCCCTTTATGACCGGTGTCATAGTTTAGTTCGCATTTCCGGCAATAAGTCGGACCTGTTGGACTCCGCCAGGGCTGCCCTTTGTCACCGATTCTGTTCACTACTTTCATGGATATAATTTCTAGGCGCAGCCAAGGCGTTGAGGGGTTTCGGTTTGGTGGCCGCAGGATTCGGTCTCTGCTTTTTGAAGATGATGTGGTCCTGTTGGCTTCATCGAGCAATGACCTTCAACTATCACTGGATCGGTTCGTAGCTGTGTGAGAAGCGGCTGGAATCAGAATCAGCACCTCCAAGTCCGAGTCCATACTTCTCACCCGGGAAAGAGTGGAGTTCCAACTCCGGGTCGGGGATGAGGTCCTGCCTCAAGTGGAGGAGTTTAAGTACCTCGGGGTCTTGTTCACGAGTGATGGAAGGAAGGAACGCGAGATGGACAGGCGGATGGGTGCAGCGTCTGCAGTGATGCGGACTCTGCACTGGTCTGTCGTGGTGAAAAGAGAACTGAGCCAAAAGGCAAAGCTCTCAATTTACCGGTCGATCTACGTTTCCTACCCTCATCTATGGTCATGAGCTTTGGGTAGTGACCGAAAGGACAAGATCGCGGGTACAAGCGGCCAAAATGAGATTTCTCCGCAGGGTCGCTGGGCTTTCCCTTAGAGATAGGGTGAGAAGCACTGTCATTCGGGAGAGACTCGGAGTAGAACCGCTGCTCCTTCGCATTGAGAGGAGTCAGATGAGGTGACTCGGGCATCTGGTTAGGATGCCTCCCGAACGCCTTCCTGGGGAGGTGTTCAGGGCACGTCCAATCGGTAGTCTCTCAGCTGGCCTGGGAACGCCTCAGCATCCACTGGGAAGAGCTAGACGAAGTGGCCGGGGAGAGGGACCTCTGGGCTTCCCTGCTTAGGTTGCTGCCCCCCGACCCGACCTCGGATAAGCGGAAGAAAATGGATGGATGGAACTTGAGTCATTACATAGTGCCTGAAAATGTGAACACTAACACACACATTTGACGTTTTTTTATCCATCTGTTTTCTGTACCGTTTGTCCACATTAGTGTTGCAGGCGATTAGGACCCGATCACAGCTGACTTTGGGTGAGAGGGGGACTACACCTTGGACTAGTCATAGAGCATGTGTACTGTAGATAATAATAATTATAAATAATTATATAAATAATTGTGCACGCCACATCTAACAATAAATCACGGACAGAAAAAGGACAAATACACAGACAACCTACCCCCAATTTATCAGATCAGTGTTCTAATTTCATGTCTCAGTGCTTTTCTCCATAATATTTATACCCCTTACTGCAATTTAAGAGTGCCTGATTCCATGTCCCAAGAACCAGATTTGGCCGATGAAGACCAGGTTGCCTGGGTGCCCTCCGTCGACCACCGCCCAAATCGCATAACACCGGACCCTTATGCTTGTCCCTGCAGGTGGCTGCTCCTTCACATCGAGAGGAGCCGATTGTGGTGGCTCGGGCATCTAGTCCAGATGCCTCCTGGATGTCTCCCTGGTGAGGTTTTCCGGTCATGCCCAGCTGGGAGAAGGCCCTGGGTCATCCGAGGACACGCTGGAGGAATTTTGTCTCACAGCTGGCCTGGGAACGTCTTGGGGTCTCACTGGTGGAGCTGGAAGAGGTGGCATGGGACCAGGAAGGAGGTTTAACATGACAGTCAGTCGTCCATCTCATGGGTGTTTCTCTGTCATCTCCCTTGCAAGTAAACAGGAATATATGTGCAGTGTGTGCGTGTGCTTGTGTGTGTGTGTATGTCTCCACACACTCAGGGCACAGGGTTGGCCACACAGTCATGAAATCTGGAAGATCTGGGTTTGTATTTTTTTAAATCATTTTTCATTGGACAGTTTGCATGTTCCCCTCGTGCATGTGTGAGTTTTCTCCGGGTATTTTGGCTTCCTCTTACATTTCAAAAACATGCATGTTCGGTTAATTGCTGGCTCTACATTGTCCATAGGTAATAATGTGAGTCTGAAAGGTTGTTTGTCTATAGGTGCCCTGCGATTGGCTGCCTCTCACCCGGAGGCTGAAGGGGTAGGCTCCAGTATACCACCGTGACCCTAGTGAGGATACAGAAAATGAATGAGATACATCAGGAAAAGGGGCATCCCCCAGCAAGATCAGACATGGAAGGAATTAAGTTGACAGTAAATAAAGTGGAGATGGAACAATAAACAGTGAGCAGCACTGAGACAGATGGAGGAGAACAGCATTAGGCCTCCT
This sequence comes from Oostethus manadensis, assembly GCA_024372805.1. Classification (NCBI taxonomy): domain Eukaryota; kingdom Metazoa; phylum Chordata; class Actinopteri; order Syngnathiformes; family Syngnathidae; genus Oostethus; species Oostethus manadensis. The sequence goes on along the minus strand of QODF01000060.1, from coordinate 1,806,760 downwards.
TCTTTGAAGTCTGATTTAACAAACTGTGTGTCAGCGCTACATGCAAGATGATACACTGACTACAAGCTGTAGGGGCACTGGAGCTACTGGAGCTCAATGCACAGTTGAATACTGGAGCAAATCAATGTTTTTAATTTTCAAACACAATCACGTTTTCTAATTCCAAATATGTCCAAGGACATTGAATTCTAGCTTATTCCTAGAATCAGTCAGTATTGCAAGTGTAAATCTATTTTCTCAAAGAACTGCCCTGCTTTGAAGCGCCTCTTTAGTTTGTTTAATGTTCAATTTCGGTATAATCTGTGTGAAATCTTTTTGAAATTATAATTTATCATAGGACAGTGCCCGTGATTGACTAGTGACCAGTCCCGATATACCCCGCCTCTTGCAATGAATCAGTTGGCAAAAGCAAGGTTCAGTGTGGGGTAATGCGTTCAATGGAGCTGGAGCTTGTTCAATCACTTCTCTTCTGTTGTTTTACTGCAATTTTCCTGACTTTGTGGATTGTTTCCAGTTGTCTTTTCTGCTCTCTTATTTCAATTGCTGCAGGGTATTTTGGTTTATTTCTACAATGTGCAGGGGCAATACAAAACAAGTTGCGGGCCACACTTTGCCCACCCCTGCACTACCAGCCTTTGCCTACACAGCTGAATTTTTGCAGCCTTTGGCTGTAAGGCAGACTCCATCATGGCATGATTGGCATGGTGTGGGTACACTCTTAAAGCTGGTTTGTGATCCTACGTGGAGGCGAAAGCAAATACAAATTCTCCCCCTCCAACTCATTGAAAGGACGTACACCCAACCATCGTGAATGCCCTCTTTGATTGCTGATGAAGTCTGCAGTTGGAACACATTGAAATAAACTGTGAAAAAAAATGAGTAGCTCTCGGTCCTTTTTTTATTTAGTAAAAGTAGTTCTCACAAGAAAAAAGGTCAGACCCCCCGTAGTCCAAACCCTCATTGTGTTTATTAATTGATGAAATGGTGTATTTGTCATATTGTAATTATTTTTGAAACTGTAAACAAACAAAACACACATATGACATGATCGTGTTAATCCAATTCAAACATGGACCCTGCCCAATTTTGAATGTGTCCTGCGTACTGAAGAAGAGGTGGTAAATGACCCGCACTCATCAGCAGGTTGATGTTTGGCAAAGATGTATGAGTGCGCCACTCCAAAGATATCACATGATCACGTTCAAACGGCCTCTCTCACAGCTCAGATGGGCCTTTACGCAAACACACATGTGCTCTCAAAAGGCGGTGGCGGGTCTTCTGCACTGACCACGCATTGTGGTGATAATAGCAGCCACATGTTTCTGGACCTGCTTTACTGTAAACACACACACTGAACACACGCAGAGGAGAATGACACCTAATTCAAAACCACGTTTGCTGACTCTTTTGAAATGTATATGTAGAAACACTATTGAATAATTACATTTGTACTGAGGTTCATTTGCATGCTCAATTGTCAAGAATAACTTGTACTACTTATACTTACAAAGACATATTTCAGTATCTTCTGGCATGCTTAAAAACATGTCTTTTTTCTGAAGTACTTCTTGGCAAAATAGTCATCTTCAGCCCATCGTTTCTGGATTCAACTTTCCCTGGATGCTCGTACCAAACGATGATTCAAATCACCTGTTGATGTCACCTGTTTCAAATCACTTCATTTATCAGCAATATCACTTCATTACTAGCTTCACGTTGCCTCACCCTAACTGTGTTGCAGGCCCAAATGGTATAAACTCACGAACAATGTGTTTGGAAATGAAATACACACCAAAGATACGACACTGGGTGTCTGTTTGTGTCGATTGCCCAAACAAAGCATCCTTTGCGGCTTTCTGTGCGTGCATTTTTTGCATGCACAGACTCACTAAATAACTCTCACTGAATAACTCACCATGGAGCCAAGTAGGTGAATGACAGCAATTTGATAAATAAAGTGAGAAACACTACTGAATTCAGGAAAGAACTCAAGCTAAAGCACAAAAATGGCATTTGAGTGGCCAATTTGCAAGGGATGTATGAGATCTCGGCATCAACAATAAGTTTATATACTGGCAAAGAAATAAGAAATCAAGGAAGCTAATGTTGCAAAAAAATGTAAAGCTATTAACAAAACAGAGATGACAAATAATCAAAGATGTTGAGAAGTTGTTGCTGTTGACCTAAAATTTCTGTCCATGAAAGTAGTAAACAGAATCGGTGACAAAGGGCAGTCCTGGCGGAGTCCAACCCTTACTGGAAACGGGTCAGACTTATTGCCGGCAATGTGAACCAAACTCTGACACCCTCCATAAAGGGAACGAACCGTCTGGATTAGATGGTCCGATACCCCATATTCCCGGAGCACTCCCCACTGTATTCCTCTAGGAACACGGTTGAATGCCTTCTCCAAGTCCACAAAACACATGTAGACTGGTTGGGCAAACTCCCATGCACCCTCAAGGACCCTGTCGGGAGTATAGAGCTGGTCCACAGTTCCACGACCAGTACAAAAAACACACTGCTCCTCCTGAATCCAAGATTTGACTATCCGGCGGATCCTCCTCTCAAGAACCCCTGAATAGACCTTAACGGGAAGGCTGAGGAGTGTGATCCCACGATAGTTAGAACACACCCTCCGGTCCGCCTTTTTGAAAAATGGGACCACCATACCGGTCTGCCAGTCCAGGGGCACCGACCCCGAACTCTACGCAATGTTGCAGAGTCGTGTCAACCAAGACAATCCCTTAAGGAACCAAGGACCTTTTTGACAACCTCAGTGACCTCAGCCCCAGAGATAGGCGAACACGCCTCAGAGCTCCCAGGCTCACCACTGGTGTCCACCAACGGGTCCTGGGATTACCACCATGACAGGCACCGACCACCTTACGACCACAGCTCCAATCAGCCGCATCAACAATGGAGGCACGAAAAATTGCCCACTCGAATTCAATGTCGCTGCCTCCCTCGGAACATGGTCAAAGCTCTCCCGTAGGTGGGAGTTGAAACTCCATCTGACAGGGGACTCTGCCAGACGTTCCCAGCAGACCCTCACAATGCGTTTGGGTCTGCCAGGTCTGACCGGCATCCTCCCCCACCATCGGAACCAACTCATCACCGGGTGGTGATCAGTTGACAGCTCCGCCCCTCTCTTCACCCGAGTGTCCAAAACATGTGCTCGCATGTCCGACAACACAACCACAAAGTCAATCATCAAAATGTGGCCCAGGGTGTCCTGGTGCCAAGTGCACATTTGGGCACCCTTATACTTGAACATGGTGTTTGTTATCGACAATCCGTGACGACCACAGAAGTCCTATAACAAGACACCACCCGGGTTAAGATTAGGGGGGCCGTTCCTCCCAATCACACCTATTCAGGTCTTACTGTCGTTGCCAATACGAGCGTTGAAGTCACCCAGCGGAACAAGGGAATCCCCCGAGAGAGCACTCTCTAGTACTTCCTCTAAGGACTCCCAAAAGGGCGGGTATTGAACTGCTGTTTGTTGCATAAGCGCAAACAACAGTCAGGACCCGTCCCCCCACCCGAAGGCGTAGGGAAACTACCCTCTCGTTTACTGGGTTAAACTCCAACGTCCAGGCTTGGAGCCGGGGGCAACAAGAATTGCCACCCCTGCCCGTCGCCTCTCATTGCTGGCAACACCAGAGTGGAATGAAGTCCAGCCCCTTTCGAGAGGACTGGTTCCAGAGCCCTTGCTGTGCGTTGAGGTGAGTTCGACTATATCTAGCTGGAATTTCTCCACAGCAGCTCAGGCTTCTTCCCCGCCAGAGAGGTGACATTCCACGTACCAACAACTAGCTTCTGTAGCCGAGGATCGGACCGCCAAGGCCTCCACCTCCGGCCGCCACCCAGCTCTCTTGGCACCCGACCCTTTTGGCCCCTCCCACGAGTGGTGAGCTCATCGTAGGGGGAACCCACGTTACCTTTTCGGGCTGTGCCCGACTGGGCCCCATGGGTGCTGGCCCGGCCACCAGACGCTCGCCATCGTGCCCCACCTCCAGGCCTGGCTCCAGGGGGGGCCCCGGTGGCTCGCGTCCGGGCGAGGGAAAATGAAGTTCATTGTGTTTCGTGCATCATTAGGGTCTATTGAGCCACTCTTTGTCTGGTCCCTCCTCTAGGACCTGTTTGTCATGGGTGACCCTACCAGGGGCATGACAGCCCTCGACTACCTAGCTCCTAGGATCATTGGGACACGCAAACTCCTCCACCACGATAAGGTGGTGACCAAGGGAGGAGATGTTAATACATGTGGATAATAAATTATTTTTCATTCTTTTTTAAAAATCATTATGGGACAAACATACAACAGACAAGTGGTATCAGAAAAATGTTAGTTATTTTCAATTTGCTAAGATATGCAAAAAAGTTATATATATCAGCTTTGTGATGTAGGCGAAAAAGCGTATTATTTGCATGAACTTTCTTCCTTGTTTTAGCTGGTTTTTTTTTTTTCTTTTTTAGTTTTCCAAATATTTCAACTTTCTTCTTAAATAATCTTAAATTATATTATTAGAATGAGCCCCGGGCCACACTTCAAACACCCCTGCCTTCTTTGGAACTTTGGAAATAAATGATTTAGGAATAAATTATACATTATTGTGTAGACGTTCTAATGCCAAAATAACCTGCACTCAGTGTGATGAAAACCACAGAGCATATGGCTGATGGTAACTTAAACACAGTAGAGTATTGACATTCCTTCACCGAGTGACTGATGAGTCAATTTAAGGCGAAGTGGAGAAGAGTAACAAACCAAACGTCCTATCAGGGATTCAGCTGTACTATATATATATATATATATA
>QODF01000060.1:1755520-1795957 GCA_024372805.1 Oostethus manadensis | reverse complement strand
AAAAAAAAAAAAAAAAAAACAAAACTAGAACCTGTTTGCCTTGGGAGACCTTACAAGGGGCATAAAGCCCCCGACAACATAGCTCCCAGGATCACTCGGGCCCTCAAACCCCTCCACCACGATAAGGTGGTAATTCACGGAGGGGCTCAGTAAAAATATACCTCGGAAGTTGCAAACAGTCAAAAGCATTTCAACAGTTCAAAGCATGAATAACTTAGTCTCAAAGAATTGCTCCAGTAATGTGTTTGGCTTTTTCTTTGGGTTTTGTGCAATCCTTATTCCAAAACACTGATCAGAAATAATTTCATAGAGTATCAAAGGTTTAACTGTTTGTGTTTTCTTTGGCTTTTTTTTTTTTTTCATTTTCTATAGCAAGGTGCATGTTTATTGGTTCTAGAATATTGATATTTAGTTTGATATATGTTTTACATTTTAGCTTATTGCTATTGCACCAGAATAATGTGTTTATTTTCTGTTTTGTTAATTTTATGTTTTTTTCACAACAGATCATTTTCTGCATGTAAACTATAATCATTGCCATACCAATGTATATTTTATTGCTTAATTTAACATAGTTTTCTGCATGCTATACTATAATTAAGATCTATGAAATGTAAATATTTTGGGTGTCTGGAACGGATTAATGGCATTTACATTATTTACTTGATCAAACGCTCTCTCTCTCACACACACACACACACACACCACACACACGGCCCTTTGAAACAACAAAGACATATCGCAATGTCAACACATATACAACACACACATACTGTAGCAGAGCCCCTACTTAAGCTGGCGGAAGTCTGTTGAGGATGTGACAGGTCAAAAAGATTAGCTTCCTAGTGGTGAGGTGTCAGAGTCATAAGCTGAGAGAGACAGCAAGAGCTGGTGTGAAGCATCTAAAGGAAGATTTGATATGATGCACTGGTCTGGTCATATAATTTTATTTTATCTGAGTCGTTTGTAGTATTCATCTGTAGTCTTACCCGATTCCAGAAGTGGTCACTGTTGTCCTAATAGTGAAGTCCTCACAGACTAACTGCTACTCCTAAATGGTCATGCCGGGTCAAGTGTGTCAGTCTGATAGAGCTACACTGCACCGTGTGGATCTCACTGCTGGAAAGAACACAATTTTTGGTAGGAATGGTTTTTTGCCAATATGTCAGTAGGTGTAACATTACATATCACCGGTCATGGAATTGATACATATCTGTTGTGAAGCTAATGGATACAGCATCAGCAATTAGCTTCTCGAAGTGGCTGTAAACATTGTGCATCTGTGTGCAACACTGGGCATTTTGTGCCGAGGAGTCTGCTGCGGAAACTACCGTGTCTGCCTGCCGCTATTTTAGAGGTTTTTTTAGATTCCCGCTACCCCATAGACCTACACTGCCTGGCCAAAAAAAAAGTCGCCACCTGGATTTAACTAAGCAAATAAATATGAGGTTGCTGCAGTTGGTCAGGTCTAGGTTCAGCAACACTATGTAATCAAAAACTTAGGTCAGCTGACTACATGAATATACTGAATGAGCAGGTTATTCCATCAATTGTTTTTTTCTTCCCTGATGGCATGGGCATATTCCAAGATGACAATGCCAGGATTCATTGGGCTCAAATGGTAAAAGAGTGCTTCAGGGAGCATGTGACATCATTTTCACACATGGAGTCCAGACCTTAACCCTGCTGAGAATCTATGGGCTTTAAGCAGCGGTCAGCGCTGAAAAATGAATGCAACACTGGATGGAAATAAATCTTGTGACATTGCAGAAGCTTATCGAAACAAAGCCACAGCGAATGCGTGCCGTAATCAAAGCTAAAGGCGGTCCAACAAAATTTGAGTATATGACTTTTTTTTTTGGTGGCGACTCTTTCTTTAGGCCAGGCAGTGCGTAATAAATGAATAAAGTTTTACCTGTGAAAGGTTATTCCTGGCATTTGGTTTGGGCCGTAAAACAAGTCTTACACTTCCATATAGTACATGAACAAAGCATTGTCTCCACTCCGACTCCTGCCAGATCCAATACGACGGCGACGCTCAATGCGGTGTCTACGTATTTATGTCTGTGCACTACCCCTCTCACCATTCGCGGTGTTTTCACAATCCTGTTATTCCAAGTGGACTCGCTGACACACGCACACGGGATTCAAAGTCTATAAACCCCTAAACTTTGCATAGCAACACGCCCACAAATGCTGCTCAGATTGAAGCTACAGACGTCCACCATCTCCTGGTGTAAAGTATTAACTACACAAGGCAGCTAAAATTCAGCGTTGATGGGACTTTGACGCTTAAAGGGGTATATCGGTTTCCATTAGAGCAGGGAAAAATGTTTTAAACCAACCAAAAATATTAACCAATATTACATTTTTATGCCAATTTCAGGCTGAGAATATCGGTGGACTGATAATATTGGACATGCCTAATGTTTAGACATATATACATATATATATATATATATATATACATATATATATATATATATATATATATATATACATATATATATATATATATATATATATATATATATATATATACGTATACGTATATATATATATATATATATATATATATATATACATATATATATACATATATATATATATATATACATATACATATATATATACATATACATATACATATATATATATACATATATTTTAGACCTACACCAAAGCAAAGCAAGGCAATATTATTTTTAATTGGCTGGAATTCCTGAACAATCAAAATTATTCCAGTTGTTGTGAAGTGAGAGACTCTGTACTTTCTAGTGATATACAGGAATCCCTTGTTTATTGTGGTTAATTGGTTCCACACTCAAACATGAAGTGAATTTCCCTTATGTAGGATTCCTTGGGTGGGGTCAGTTCGAATATCATTACCTCACTAACATTTTTTTCAAAAATTTATTTATAAAAGATTCCGGTTAACTATACCCCATTGTAAGTTAAAAAAAATACATTGAGACTGTTTCTGGTGAACAATGGCCTCCTCCAAGGCTGCCCTTTGTCAGCGATTCTGTTCATAACCTCCATGGATAAAATTTCTAGGCACAGTCAACGCCTCAAGGGAGTCCAGTTTGGTGACCTTAGAATCTCGTCTCTGCTCTTTGCAGACGATGTGGGCCTGATGTGAACCTCATCAGGCTGTGACTTTCAGCGTTTACTGGAGCAGTTTCCAGCTGAGTGTGAAGCTTCTGTGATGAGATTCAACACCTCCAAAACTGAGGCCATGGTTCTCAGTCGGAAATGGGTGGACTGTTCCCTGCGGGTCGGGACTGAGGTCTTGCCCCAGGTGGAGGAGTTCAAGTATTTTATGGTCTTGTTCACGAGTGAGGTATGGTTGGAGCATGAGGTCGACAGACGGATCGGTGAAACATCTGCAGTAATGCAGTCGCTGCACCGGATCGTCGTGGTGAAGAGAGAGCTGAGGTGGAAGATCGATCTATGTTCCCACCTTCACCTATGGTCACGAGTTATGGGTCATGACCGAAAGAATGAGACTGCGGATACAAGCGGCGGAAATTAGTTTCCTCCGTAAGGTGGCTGGACTCACCCTAAGGAATAGGGTGAGGAGCTCGGCCATCCGGGAAGAGCTCTGAGTAGAGCCGCTGCTCCTTAACATCGAGAGAAACCATTTATGTGATCAGTATCGGGCGATACTCATGGATAATTGTGCCTCTGAGTCAGCAGCATAAAACCCTGATCAGAGCATCTCTAGGCAAACGGCAGCTAGAGAAACCTAAAACCCTAAAATGTCAAATATTTTTTCCCAGTAACCCTGGTCAAGGTTAAACCATGCTGGGTAAATGTAGATTAAAAGAAAACAAACAAAATACTTAGTGTCACATTCACTACTTAACTCCGGTGGAACTTGACCCGTCTTTCCTATTACTTTTTGTCCAGCTGGGGAAGTCACCGAGGTCAACAGGTCAAAGCAAATCAGGTCATCAGTTGTTAAGTCAGTCAGTCCCAAGAGAAGCAGGAGAAAGTCAATAGATCCGATTTTGCTCTTGTAAACATAAACACAACATTATCTTTTTTCATGACTTGGGACTCACTATCACCCTCTCTGTTTATAGATGAGTGATTAACATGGTGATGTCTGCAATGTTTCATGACACTAAATTGTTAACACTGTCAACCACTAGACCATCAGTGACACAAACATCATGTTACATAAAAAAGAATAACTCTACAAGCATTTTTCTACTTCACATATAAAGAGAGTTGTGTACATGGCCAATATGAACAATCTTAACAGTATTAAATACCAGAATTCTAAATTTTCCTCACACAATTATAAATGTTTGTCATCAACATTTACAAGGACCAAATTCGTCTGATATACTGCAATTTCCCGTGTAGACGACGCTACTTTTTCTCACACTTTGAACACTCCGGCTTATACAGCGATGCGGCTAATTTATGGTCACGTTCTAATCTTCCGACATCTCGTGTTATTTTGCGCTTCATGCGCCCTCATTATGGAAAACACACAAGGAAATGCATAAGAAGCAGCTTTCAACTTATCATCAATCTAAGAACTTTTGCGCAAGTCTACCAGTGGATAGTGGCAGACTTGCGCAAAAGTTCTTAGATTGATGATAAGAACTTTTGCGCAAGTCTACCAGTGGATAGTGGCAGCGTGGAGCAGTGTCAAAAAACAGGTTTTGAAGGGCTGAAGAGAACAGCGCAAGCTCAAAGTGCTAATTTGCCTCGAGACAAAAGCGACAATGGGAATGCCAACAAAAGAGAGAGATTGAAGTGTGGCAACAGAATTATGAGGCTGTTCTTAATCATTTGTATATATTGTATTACTGAATTGTTTCGATTATAATTTTTGATAATTAGTTTATTATTATACATTGTCTGTGAGTGATGAAAGATATCACATTTTTATTTAAAAAAAGCAGTTAACATCGCCATGGCAACATCCAACTGCTTCTGTCAACATCAAATCAATATCTCTGAAACCAGTATTTTAATTTGTATTTGTCCACAGCCTCTAAAAGTGCAAGTACTCTGTTTGGTTTATTTAATTTAACTTGTTTACTTGAAAATTGCATTCATGTTTATGTTCTTGACTTGTCAGCCAAAGTTCATTCTCAGTCCATTTAAAGTTGCCCCAGTGTTTGTTTTATTTTGAAGGAGCCATAAAAAAGGGAAATGCAAAGCACTCAGCCATAACAGTGATGCATCCCCTGTGAAATCCTAGACGGCCATTAACCTAATGGGGTACTCTGGCCCGGCCGGTGGCATAACTCAGTTCACATGCAACAGGGATGGGGAATTGTTCATTGGGGCCCTGTGTTCCACTGTGTGGGTGTAAACATTGCACAATAAGTCAGCTTCACAAAGCATTAAATTAATTTAAATGGGGAACTGTCATGCCATTAAAAGTAGGTATTTTTTTCCATTTTATTTGGCAAGCACCTTGACACTGAACCTGTTGTTACAGTGAAACAAAAAAAACAATGTATTCTCAAACGGTGTGAGAGCAAGTTAGACTTTAAACTTCATTGCGTTGCGGAAGACCCTTAGACAGAAATACTGTTCCGACATCTCTGAATCTACCTTAACATCACCAAAAAAGCTCAAAGATGTTGCAAAGTCACAGAATTTTAGCAAGAAAATGCACACTGACTTTGCATGCAGAAGAACTGAGTCACACAACGGTAGTGCCTTTTAAGAAACACTAAAACCCGTGGCGTGAGGTACGGTTCAAGGCTGGTGAGGCGTTTTTCATGCTAATACAGGTTGTTCATTAAGAGGATAACATGGAAAAGAAGAAAATAATTCACAGGAATTAAAAAATACGTTTGAAATACTTCTTGGTGCCATTTTTTTTATAAATAGCAAAGCATTTGTGGTCTTACCTTTTATTTCTATGTAAGTACATGCACCGTATCCTTCTCCAGGAAACGCTCTGAATTCTTTTCACCTTCTGTTGAATTTAGATAAATAATCTTCAATCTTGACAGTCAAATTCATTCATTCACTCAGCAGAGCAGATAAATATATGTAATGCATTTCACTTAGTCAACTTTATAAATCTAGTCCTAGAGCCGGTGCTGCTGCTGTCAAAAAAACAAACACTGGCTTTTCCTCTCTATGGAAGGATGGCAGTGACAAGCAACTTCCAGTTCACGCACGACCCCCCCCCCCCCCCTTCAAGGGGAGGTGGAGTAATGCAGCGCCTCAGTGTATAACATTCTCCGTATTTATTGTTTGTATTGCCTCTCCTGACTGCAACAATGTAAAAGACGATGCAATTTGACTATACATTAGTAAGACTACAGTACACTTACATCCACTTTATCCTTGATCTCTTTGAGCTATATTGTAGAATAGTAAGAGAAATGTTATTGAAGTTGAATAAGAGGTAGGATTTGTTGTCAGATTTCCTCTTTACAAACAAAGCAAATAGGAGCGTTGTAACAGTAATTGTTTGGGATATTTCTCCTTCCATTGCCGCAAGGGTTGTTCTGGTTTTGAGTGCAGAGCTCGGTTGCACTTTCGTCGTGAGAAAGGGCAGGCAAGCTCAAGCTTTTTACGGTCAAAACCATTTACTGTGTTTATTCATGGTTCCCAGGCCAGACGCGAGCACACACACAGACCTCAGGTGGTAGGAGATCGCTTACTCCTTGTCATTGCGTCTGTTTGTTTGAACAGTAGAAGGCAGGGAGGTTGGTCGTGAGGCGGGGGGGATCCCATCCTTAATTACTGGGGAAGAGGTTTTTTACGAGCCTCTCTAGCCGTGCACGCAGGGACGCAATGTGAGTGTGAACTAATGAATTTGGAAGAGTTTTTACTGAGTCATTTACAACAGACTCCCCGTGTAGCCTGGAGCTGAACGAGAGCAAATGATGGAGTTATTTGAATTTTGACTACACCGGTGTGAAGGCTGTTATGAGTGTTAAGTGGCCTGTTAAATGGAGGGAAATTGTCAATGTAGGGGAGTCCGACTTTCTTGCTAACATTTTGGAAAAGTACCGCAGAAATTGTGTTGAATCAGCAGAAACCCTTATAGATGAGAGAATAAATTAGGGCAGAGAAGTTTATAAAAGGAACGGTTTAAATTTAAATTATATTATATAACAACTATGTCTTTCAAGCAGTTTAAATATTTAATCACAGATAGAAGTAAGATTTTATCATTATGAAGTAGGGGTGTAAATCTCTGTTCAATAATTGGATAGGTAACTACAATTACTACATCCAATTTTATGTTAGGAGATATCAATTTTGCAAATGTGGGCCATTATTTATTCAAAAAATAATATACATTTAGAAATCCCCCAGTGTCTGCATGTTGCGAGCGGCGCTTTGTCCCACTTTTTTTAACGGTTATTGAACACACCACAGAATTTTGTCCCATGCTGTACAGATAGACTATCATAGTGTATTTTTCCCCTTTTTCTTTCATCTCATATGCTTCATTGACATACAGTATGTTTTTTTGTCCATTCTTACTTTTCAGTAATGGGTGTGAATTCCAGTACAGCCCAAGCCTTAGGATCTTTGGTTGTTATAGAGCCACAGAAGTGTGGCACTAACAAAAACAGCAACACTTATCAAAACGCATGAATAGTCTGCAGATGAAAGAAAGTGTGGAGTTTTACTGCATGTTTGTTTCGTATTAATGATAGCTGCGTGCTTTTTGCTTTTAAACCTGACCTATAAAGGCTGTTACAATGCCAACGTGTCAAATATTGATCATTGTTTTGGATGGTTCAGCACAGTTCCACTGACATCACGAAACTTGGACTTCCTTACGTTGAGCAACGGTTCCCAGGAAATGTTTGTTCGCGTGTGAGGGAAAGCTAATTTTGTGTAGCAAACTGAAGGTGGACTGTCCACCAAACCCTTGCTGAAGTCAGACGACTTTCCAATGTTACTTGGTCGTGTTGAATTATCAGAAGAGCAAGCTGTCAGTAAAAATGTATTGGTGTCCTAACTATGTTTATTTTGTGTTAGTGATCACAGCTGTCTGGAAGTCCTTGGGATCGCTTGGGAGTGTGACCAATCACAGTGGAGTGGCCTTAGGGGGAGGCATGGCTGGAGGGCTCGGGGTGGAGTAAATTATATAGACTCTTTGGGCGCGAGGCAGGAACCCCAAGGAAACACTGCTGGAAAAGATGCAGAGTCAACAAACTATTACAGCATTTTCCCATAATGCATTTTGTCCCAGCAAAGCATTTTATTATTATGCTGCCAAGGTGCTGCAGTGGATCCAGTGCAGGTCAGTATGATCAGCGGCGCACTAGAACCGAGAAACATTTACTGCCGCCTCCTTTCAGCTTTGTGCCCTCTAGTGGCCTAGATTTATACTGAAATAGTATCGATACTTGTGGTATAAGGTTCTCATGCTCTACAATTCATTCTCAAATGAAAATATCGATACTTTTGATACTTTTTGATACTTTGATACCATGTGTGCATTGTTAATAAAGTTTTTGTTCTTGTAGTAGTTCTGTATTAGTAGTATACTAGTAGACTGAACCACAAATCTTCTTAGAGAAGGTTACATATAGAATGTTTACTGTTGTCTGTTTGCCAGTTTGTGATCAGGATTATTGCATTTTGGCCTAGGTATAACATTTTGTGGGAATTTGGATAAAGGTGAGGAAAGCTGTTGTTTTGAGGTCTGTGCTTCATACTATACTCCTACGACTGTAATATGTCTGCTTTGCTGATTCAGACTCAGTCCGTTTATTCAGATGTTGGAACATCATGCACGGTCCAGGAATGACGTTGTGTGTATGTGCATTATGTTTCTGAACTTTCTCTTCTCTTCTCTCACTCACCCTTTCCCTTTCTTCCCCACCACACACAGACACACACTAACACAGTCTGTCTCCATAAAGACTAATATAGGGCTAACATGCTAGCCTCCAAGGGTGGGCTATGCTGTATCAGGTGGCGGCAGAGCAGACCCAGAAGCTTTAACTGTATCTAATTACTACAACTGTTTACTAGCCCAGGCAACTACCCCAGACATCCTGCCAGCACACACACACATGCACACACACACACACATGCACACATTTAGGTAGTCAAACAGACACATGAAGTACTGTATGTCTTGCTGTTAACTATGTAGTGTGGACATGCACTTTAATGCACCACAGGTATGTATGGCCCACAGAGCCACAAATTTGCAGGAGGTGGACTATTACATCATTCACGCCTATCTCATTATCCTGGAAAGGAATGTGGCCTGCAGACACCCACACATGTTGAAACGTAGAATGCAATACAGCATTTCCGTGTGAGTGATTGTGTCCTTATTTCCAGGAAATGTAACTTTGGATAAAACTGTTTATTGGTCAAAATATTTTGGGGTCAAAATCTTGTCATCCTTTGTTTGGAAATCGGTTAAGCAGTTAACTGGTTACAGACCAAACCCTGATAAGTGAATTTCCACCAAGTAGGATTTCTTATAGAAAAAATGTTTTCTAAATATGTTTTTAATATTATTAGAACACTCTTGACATTAAATAACATTGTTATAGTCACCTTTACACTATATTATACACTTTTACACTATATTACTTAATATAGTATACATAATAAGAGAAAATCTGCGATTGACTGGCGACCAGTCCAGGGTGCACGCCGCCTCTCGCCCAAAGTCTGCTGGGATAGGCTCCAGCATCCCCGTGACCCTAACGAGGATAAGCGGTATAGAAAATGAATGAATGAAATAATAATAAGAGAAAATAAGATATATTAGACATAAATAAGACAAATAATCTCTCTCACGTTAGCATTGGGAGAGTTCCTTGTTGTTCTTTTCTACTTTGTGTTCTGGACAGAACTTCCTTACATTTGTATTTTAGTTCATTTAGTTAGTTTATTTTTATGCTTGGAAATGCATAATTTAGTTTTAAAAATGTGTAAAATTGGCTTAAATACGCATATTTTCGCTGATAAGCCATATTCAACCACAAAACAGCCTGATCTATTAATTAATATATTTCTGAAAACCATGTTCGAGTGAAGACGCAAAATTCGAAACACAAAGTGGAGATGGATTACTATACTGCAAAATTTGAAATTGAAATGCCCAGTATGGAAAGTGACAATATATTTGGGGGGAAATATAGCCCTAAGTCACACAAAACCTCAGAATATGGACTGACCTCAGTCTAGGTAGCTTCAAAGGATTAACCCTTGGTGTATGTTTTGATGCAACCTTTTTGTGCATTTTTTTCATTATACATGCATGTTTGATAATGGGGACGGTGTTCCTTTATTACATTTTTATCATTCGTCATTAAGTTAAGAAGTCTTTTATTGTTTTCATGTTAAAAAAAATAACAGTGGTTTACTTATTTTTACACATGTGTAAGAATTGTTGTTCTTGTTGATGAGGTGATTTATTGCAGTTTCTGCGGTACTTTGAAAAGGTGGACATTATTACAGCAGTACCTTATTGCTGTCTAAACTACAGTACATACATTGTAAAATATAAATTGTATATTATTACTTAACTATAAGAATTTTTGTATATTTTTTTAAAACTTGTTGTTAGAACATTTAGCTGAATAAAATAAATGTAAATCGCATCTGATTATAATGCTTTAATAATGGGCTCGGTATACGTCTATGTTCGCTGTGGTGCAGATAAATTCTGGACTTGTTCTGTCTGTGAACCCTCATGTGTACGACTGCAATAGAATGTTGTGTATAAGTGGAATTAAAGTTTAGTCAAGTTTGTGAGTCATCCACATGAAAAATAGTAGTGGAGGAGAGTCGTGTGCATAAGTGTTTATTCACAATGGGGGAGTGCCTTACGAAGAATTCATGACTCAAGACAGTCTTCAGTGTACATGTAAGAGACTTTTTTTTCTGACAAAAAGAAATCAGCAGATTTGAGTTGACTTTTTCTTCGGGAAAAGTTATGCAGGGAGGAAATGCTACATTTGTGGTCTGTAGAAGTAAATTAAGCCAGAGTGGTCACCCTCCTTTGTGGTGAGGCTATTCGATGTCAACCGGATGAAAGCAGAGTAACACGCGGAAGTCATGAATGCGCGGTTGTTACCACCATGCCCACTCATTTGCCCCACACAGTTTAGAGACCTTGGCTGGAACGCAAGTCTGCTTTCAAGTTTCCCTCATGAACATTGTGTGTGATGAAATCAAATATCTTTTTGTAAACATGCCTGATCATTTTGCAGTATCTATACATTGGAGTGAAGCTACTGAACCTAAATGGAAAAAAAACTGTGCCGCAAATGGCCGAAAGTGTCTTCGGTAACGGAGGTGAACATTTGGTTGGGATGCTTATGCTTGAGTGTGAAAGAGTAGATATAGTGCTGCACATATGAGACTCACTCCAAATCAAATTTGTTGACACCAAAAGATATGAGAACACCACCACCCACTAGCATATGCTACCAATAGTGGTTTAAAAGAACATACTTTACAAAAGACGTGTTCATTTTTTTCACATTTACAAATGAAACTGCATTACCATTGTCCAAAATGTTTGTTCAGCATAAATGAAATATTCATGGCTGTCACTCACCACTGTCTCGAATACGTATTTGTAGCGTGGGCACAAACACAAAATCAGCCTCAACGAAGTGTCCGACAATTTGGAATAACTGTTTTTATCTTTGAAATATTGGACCACCACATTATCTGGTGCAGCATATCCCCCAAACCCCCAAAAACACAAAACTGCATGCACGTTTTCAGTGTATTTTGATCAATTTGTGGTATCCAAGGAGACGTGCTCTGGAAACTCTCCCCATCCATTTTTCTCCACTCTTTCCAAAGAAAAATTTGTAATGACATGATAAACTCTGTTATAAGTTAACAGATGATTCTTCATGGACAAAAAACAATACAGTTGAGTAACATGAGCTATGGGACGAAGCAACAATGTGTGCAAACAAATTCGAAGATACTTTTAAAAGCAAACTGCAGTGGAAAAACACAATACACTTTACAAGACATTTGTCTGAATCTTTCTAGACATTCCTTGGAAATGGGATATAAAATCGAATAATCACACTGGAACAAATGTATGAGAGACATTATTTAGTTTCAAGCTCAGGAAAGAATTAAGAATCACATACCAATAGGTTCAATGGCCTGGTCTCAAAGTATTCAGTAGTTTTTATCTTGACAAAAATGGACAGGAGGCGTGTGATTTGGGATAGCTCGGATCAAAGGTGAATTTACCTAAACAAATCTTAATATTTCTTAATTATTGTTCTAATCCTTTCCAGGATTCCTGCCGTGGGTGTTTTGCTTTAACGCAGCTGTATCATCTATTGCGTGTTGTAACAGGAAGTCTTGCCAATTGGGGATGAGGAGGTGTTTAAATGTGAAGTTATGAAGATCAACAATGATTCATAGAAATGGTTCAGTGAAGAGCCTTCCAATATTGGAGTGCCATTTTAGGGTGCAAGAACCTCTGGGTTTCATTCCCGACTTAGGGAATGTGTACTTTGGACAAAACATTTAACTTTCTGAAATCTTTGTGGCTACTTTGTGTTTTATTAGAAATATTATTGCAACACTGCCAAATTTATATTTTGGGTAGATCCAAGACCTCCAATCAGGTAGATAAGACTTAAATATTAGGCACGCATTCCTTCTTCTGGTAGAAAGGCAAGTGTTTAAAGCTTTTTTTATAGAATATTTCTACGCAACAGACTTTGTAGAAAACAAGTACTTCATATTTAATTTTGTGAAAAAAGTGCAAAGCCGATTAAAATTATTTTCACTGGTAATTTGTTTTGGCATTGTCTAAACAGCCATTGATGTAGTAAAGGCACCAGTGAATGTCATATTGAATTACACAGCGGTTTTGCTAGAAGTAATGCAGAAAAAGTGTTAGAACACTAAAGCCTGAACTAAGCCACAGCTTTGTCACTCCACTGGCTATTCTGATTCTCTACCAAAACACTAGGGGCAGTATGAGAATGAGCAATGACAGTGAAAAGCAATAATGACTGAAGTGACATCCAGACCTTTGTTGGAGCTGAAACTAATAGTAATAGAAGTATTTTTGGCAGTTGTGCATATAACTCCACAAAAAATGGTCAGAACACTTGGAAAAAAAATACAGGACCAGTTTCCAACAGGTTCCACATAATATCAAAGACCAATCTAGATGTTGGAATAATTCTGCATACTATGATCCAGAATATGGAAAAATAGGGGACCTTTGTAATTGGAAAATGTAGGATTATTATTTTGGTGTGAATCACAATATAGGGAAAATATGGCGCTTGGTGGAGGTATGCTCTGAGTGCTTTTCTAGTTTTGTAATTTTTCATTGTCATTTCTATACCGCTTATCCTCAAAAGGGTCGCAGGAATTTTCTTGAAAGTAATGTTAAAATCTCGCCTCGTCTCATAGAACCAATCTTGTGCCATGTCATGTGTGTCTCGTGTCACCACTAATATTTGCATATTGCATATTTCTTTGCTCAAACCCAATTTCTACTATTGTTCCTTTTGTTTTGGCTGTCTCTGTGACTCTTTTGGCAAAGGTTTGGTTTTACTCTACGGGCATGAAAAGTCAGTTTTAACTTTATTCATATTTATCCTATAATTCACAGAATGAATGTTAGTTGATGACGATGTGTAATCCTGTAGAAGAGTCCTGTAAAAAACTTTGATTGGGACTGTCAGTGGAGTATTAATTTAAAATGTGTTTATT
The DNA here is from genome assembly GCA_024372805.1 of Oostethus manadensis. Taxonomy (NCBI): domain Eukaryota; kingdom Metazoa; phylum Chordata; class Actinopteri; order Syngnathiformes; family Syngnathidae; genus Oostethus; species Oostethus manadensis. The sequence goes on along the minus strand of QODF01000060.1, from coordinate 1,782,265 downwards.
ATTGTGGTTGCCTTTTTCCATGCTGCTCGGTGGTCGAGTGGGTAGCACGTTGGCCTCACAGTCAGGAGGTTCGGGGTCCATCTCTGTGTGGAGTTTGTATGTTCTCCCCGTGCGAGCGTGGGTTTTCTCCGGGTACTCTGGTTTCCTTCCACATTCCAAAAACATGCATGTTAGGTTAATTGGCGACTCTAAATTGTTCATTGGTGTGAATGTTTGTTTGTCTATATGTGCCCTGCGATTGATTAGCGACCAGTCCTGCCTCTCCCCCAAAGCCAGCTGGGAAAATGAATGCCTTTTGCCATGGCATATTTGCACTGCATTATACTGAAAGCTAATATTTTGACTCTCTCATGACTACATGTGTAACCAACAGGTTGTCAAATTGGCAACTAAAGTAATGTTTTCATTAATCAGATTCAGGTAAATCTTAGCAGGTTTTTAACAGTTGTTATTCCAACTGCAATTTGACATGCAGGTAAAAACAATGAAGACAGGAAATTATCTAAGTGCAAGTAATAAATGTGGCATAAAATGATGGGGAGCAAAGGAATTTTTAGAAGAGGAAGCAGCTGGCAAAGAGTCTTTGAAAGGCGAAGCCGTCAGCGCCCTCTTCTCTGTGACCATGCAAGCCACTGATGACAAGGCCAAGATGGCATCTGCTGATAGAGACCACTCATCAGCACCTTCATTTCATGGTGCATAGGTAGGTGGGGGGTTAGGGTTTGGGGAGGAGTAGAGAGGGGGCGATGCAGTGTAAGGGTGACTGAAAAGTTAGGAAAATATGCAGTCTTGTTATTGCCAATCTGATGTTGAGGGAGTATTAGTAACTAATATTTTGATACCATCATCCATCCACCCCAAAGACTACTTGAAAACATAAACCCTCGTGATGAAAGATATTACATATCCTCTTCAGTTTATGTGTCTGACCACAACTGAGCTTTAGCAGGAGAAAAGTAAAAAGTAATAATATGCAGCAGTGCAAAATTAAAAGAATTTTTAACATTCACATTGAGATATCATACATAAAAAATGTTGAGTGGAATCTCGGTTAACGTCATTATTCTGATCCATAAGTGCCATCTCAAACCAAAACGTACTCTAACCAAATTCATTTTTCCTATCAGAAATAATCTATTTCCAACCAATCAGAAAGTCAAACACTTAAAACTTTAGAAAATTTTAATATAACACATAGATTTATATATACGTATATAGGGTCGCAAGGTGGCTGACTGGGTAGCACATTGGCCTCACAGTCAGGAGGTTCAGGGTTCGAATCTCTATTGGGCATAATATGTGTTCATTATTATTCATTCATTTGGTTTAATCGATTATGCTGTTCATGAACACAGGGGGGCCGCACGGTGGCTGAGTGGTTAGCACATTGGCCACACAGTCAGGAGATCTGGAAGACCTGGGTTTAAATCTCCGTTGGGCATCTCTGTGTGGAGTTTGCATGTTCTCCCCGTGCGTGCATGTGTGGGTTTTCTCCGGGTACTCCGGTGTCCTCCCACATTCCAAAAACATGCATGTTAGGTTAATTGGCGACTCTAAATTGTCCATAGGTATGAATGTGAGTGTGAATGTTTGTCTATATGTGCCTTGCGATTGACTGGCGACGAGTCCAGGGTGTACCTCGCCTAGCACCCAAAGTCAGCTGGGATAGGCTCCAGCATACCAGCGACCCTAATGAGGACAAGCGGTATAGAAGATGAATATATATGTATATATATTTCTTTTGCTGGCACTTGCAACTTTCTTTGGCGCCATTGTGGGTTATTTTTCAGCAGTGATAAAAAGAAAACAGCGACTTATGGCGTCATGTAGTTAGCAAAGAAGTACACAGCTGACCACGGACGAAATCACAGGCAGTAACAGAGCTGACATTTGGTTCCCGTTTCCAGTTCCTGCAAATGGACTGCTAACAGGGACGTTTTGGGACAAAAATCCAGTTGTACTCACGCATTGTATTGATTGAAACGGCAGAACATGTGCCATATTGGATGCTAACCTGAAAATGGCAAAAAAAGTGTGCCATATCACGATATCATCATTGTGCGCCAAGTTTTCCAGATTGTATCGCATCATGAGGTACCTTGAGACTTTCAGCCCATCTGCCACATCAAAATACCGTGGCGTCTCTTCGTTCAGCAGCTGCTGCCAGATTCCGCCAGCAGTGACCTCAGCCCATTTAGTCCTTTGTTTGTTTTCCCATGAGTCATTATTAAACAGCGCAAAGGTATACTAACCTCTGACATTCAAAAATGTACCCAACCCCCAACCGAAAAATGCTGCCGCAGGTGTAGTTCAGTTCTTTCCAAATGCTGACAAAGCATTTAAGTATAAGAAAAAAAAGAGGTCAAATCAAGCGCTGCATGGCATGCTTGGGCCCGAATGGTTGTCTTTGTCTTGTGATTCCAGCAGTGTGACGGCCAGCTTCAATTCACTCAAAAGTCTATCTGTATTGCTGATTTGACTAATCCTAGAGGTGAGAGCAGTACGGCCGTCCTATACATCATCGATCAAAGCAAGACTCCAGTGCATCATAAGTACACAAGCAGTGTTATCGATGCCTGCAAAAGGCTTTCTTGCATGCATCAATCTGCTTCTGGAACGTGTACTATATGTGCAAAACAAAATTCCTGTGTACATGTGTGTGTTTTTATCTAGATGTATTCTAGAGTTGATGAAATCCACAAATGCAGTCGTGCCGTCTTTGTCTCCCCGCAGCTTCTCAGCCCACCACTTTCTTTCGCTCTTTTCCTTTAAAAACTGTTTTTTAAACAAGTGGTTCTCTCAGGCGTCCAACATCAACATCTAATAAAGCCCAAAGATAAACATGGACCTCTGTCTACGGCAGAGTTGATTTCATCCCCAAGCAGCACCAGCCAACTCCCGTCCGTCTACTAAACACAAACCTGCTGTTTTTCATGATGAAAAAACATCAGTGCTGCGGTTCCAGATTAGTTTTACTCTAGCTGCCTAAAAATATGATTATTCAGGAGTCTGTCAATATCAAATATCACAACTGCTCCACGATGTTAATAATAATTAAGAGTCGATACATCTCTTTACTAAACATGTTTCCTTATATAGCCAAAAAGAGAGTGGAAAAAAAATGGTTTGAAAAAATAATTGGAGCCGGGAAAAACAATATACCTATCACCATCTCAATTTCAGTGTCCTTGACATCGTAATAGTGAGAAAAAGAAATATCTTTTTGTTGGAATGGATTTCGACACGGTAGATGAATTACAGGTGTTCCATGTCTTCCCAAGCAGTGGAAAACAGTTTCAGTTGTAGTAATGCAATGTTCACAAAATAAAAGTTAATCATTTTAAGGAAAGCATGAGGTGGTGCTTCATAACATCTGAGAACTACTGGAACTGTCTGACTGCTCACATCTGGATCCTTCTAAAGATCACCCCTGCAAATTTTGTAATATACAATATTGTTATACTGTATTTCTATTGCCACATATAATAATATTCTATGTTTATTATCTATATTTATATTTTGTTTTCTCTGTGTGCCTGTCTTTGAGTACTCCAGCAGTTCTTCCACCATCCAAAAACATGTTTGTTACTGCAATAGTGTCAATGGTTGTCTGTGTTTATGTGTAAGCATTGGCTTTTAGCTCAACCTTTGCTCTCATTCCTGAGGATATTTGTCTGAGCCCACGGCGATGCGTGGGTCTGGCTGAAGCAGGCGGGTTACGTTGCTGTAATGACCCGGATGAGAGCGAGGGGCTTAGGGGGGTAGTGTAATAGATGCCAGCCATTGTGGCTGTGTGAAACCTTTAGCTTGACACCTTGGTTTGAGCCCACAGCAGCCCAAACCAGGCGGGTTACATTTATGTAAACTGTTTGACTGTCCTCCACTTAGTCCAGTGGTTTTCAGTTATTTTCTGTCACGCCCCCCGTAGGGGCCAGAAATGTTATCGCGCCCCCCAATTTGAAATACTATTGACAACTGAAAATATCCATTTATTTATCATTACTGCACAAACTGAATTTGAAACTGAAACCAGGAAAATGCAAACAAATGGAGAGCTGTGAAGTGTATTCAAGAGTCAAACAGCATGTTGAGTATAATACATTTGGACATAATGGCAGGTTTACACTAACAGTGAAAGTACTCACTGCTTCTCGCACCTCCCCTGACAGTTCACCGCGCACCCCCCCACAAATTAGAGGAACAATTTTTAATCAGAGTACAGTAACCTATCAGTCAAACTTCTGGGATATTGATTTGGTCAGCTAAGTAGCAGAGGGAGTTAATCAGTTTCAACTGCTTTGTTGTTAATGAAATAAACAACAAGTGCATCAGAGGTGCGACGGTGAGACAGATGCCAAAACAGGAATGGTTTTCCAGGTTGAGGCCACTGACTCCTCATCTCGTTTGGCTGATTTTTTACTGACTGACTTTCTACTGCTGTAGTTTTTCATTTGGCTTGGATCAACATCTCTGTTGATAGCATGGTGCGGTACCTGGAAGCTACAGAGGTTGCACAAGTAGTCCAACTCCTCCAGGATGGCACATCAATACGTACCATTGCAAGAAGGTTTGCTGTGTCTCCCAGCACAGTCTCAAGAGCATGGAGGAGATTCCAGGAGACAGGTGTTACTCCAGGAGAACTGGACATGGCCGTAGAAGGTCCTTAAAATCCTTAAAGATCTAGGAGGAGATCCCCCAGGACACCATCCGTCGTCTCATTCGGAGCATGTCGTGACGTTGTCAGACATGCGTACAAGCACGTGGGGGCCGCACAAACTACTGAGAATCATTTTGAGTTGCTGCAATGACATTTTGCCAAAATGGACCAGTCGGCTGTATCATTTTTTCACTTTCATTTTTGGGGTGTCTTTGATTTCTCCCCTCTATTTGGTGATCATTTTCATTTCTATCAAATTATGTGCAGGAAAACATCAGGTGAGCCTGAAAATCAAGCCAGATACGTTACAAAGCATCTCAAGGAAGAGTTACCAATGTGAAGTTCTGCATTGGTGATGACCCAAGAGCAATGGTGTTAGAGCAAACCGTTAAAAGCTTGGGCAGACGATAAAATGACCAGGTGCAGGTATTAAGGCAGGACATCACCAACGGTCTGGACACTATCAACAAGACACTACTGACAGGGAAGGTCAAACTCTGGTGCTTGCAATTTAGACTTCTTCCTCTGGTAATGTGGCCACTCACAACCTACAAGGTCCCAATAACACCTGTGAAAAAGATGGAGCGAACCATAACTTCGAAAGTGGCTTGGGGTCCCACACTGTCTGACCAACATCAGTATTTATGACAAAGGAATCCTTGAATTGCCTACCACGGGCCTCACCCAAGAGCACAAGTGCTCCAAAGTGAGACACCAGATGACATTGAAGGACTCCAGAGACCAGACCACCAGCAATGCTGAACCATCCCTGTTAACGTGACGAAAATGGACACTATACGACGCAGTACAGCACGCTATGTCAGCAGAACGACATCGCGGAACATGACTAGCTGGGAAAAGGAGGATTTGGCTTTGCAGTGAATAAACCAACTTGGTTCAACGCTTCAGCTTCACAAAGGAGGAAATGGTGGTAGAGGAGGTGTGCTGTCAGAAGGAGGCTGAAAGAAGCGCAAAGGCTGTCTCTCTTGCCAAGCAGGAAAAATGGATAAGGTGTGACAATGGAGAGGGGAAAGCTCACCTGGAAGCTTCTCTGGGAAATGAAAGCAAGCAACATCTGCTTCATCATAAGAGCTACATAGGATGTGCTCCCATCCCCAAAAAAACATCATCAGTGGTATGTAGAGGACCCAAACTGCGCCCTCTGCCCAAATCCACCAACTCTCTAACACATTTGACCAGTTGTAGGACCAGCCTCATACATGGTCTCTACACCTGGAGGCACAATCAGGTCCACAAGAGTCTGGCAGTTTCCCTCGAGAGCAAGAGGAACACCATCAGCTCCTTGCCCCCAAGAGCTACCAATTCCATCTCTGTGCCAAAATTTATTTGAGAGGGACAGAAAAAACCTAATCACCTCGCTATCAAACCAGAAGGTGGAGAGCTAGTCGTGGCCCGGAATTGAAAAATGCTAGTTGATAATAGCCAGCAACTAATCCTTCCCCCAGAGATTGCAACCACCACCCTCAGGCCAGACTTGGCGCTGTGGTCCTCTTCACTAAACGTGGTCAACATCATAGAGCTCACGGTCCCATGAGAGGATTCCAGGTCCTGTTACACGGACCTGGCAGCAGACGCACAACAATTGTCGTGGGTTTATCAGTTGGCCTATCATCGAAATATCAATGAAGAACGGTGCCCACTTCGTGACCCCAACAAAGTTTGAAACCCACTCCCCTTCTTGCCCTGACCCAAAGATAGGGTGTGGTGAGGAAGGGAGTAGGTTGAGAACCTAGCTCACTGCACCCCACCCCCCGTCTCTCCCCAACCTTCCAGGCACTACACTACTCATGATTGGGCATGGGACACAGGCTTGTTCAACCTGTAGTTGGCCACCTTTGATGAGGGTGTCTAGTGTTGAAAGGCTAAAACACCCACTAATTCAAATGTTACCCTACTGATGATGTGTCCCAAAATGTAGATCTGGCCCAAGGCTGAGATAAAGTTTCTACGCCACTCTGATAACCCATGCCTCATGCGATTACCATCTATTGGCACAAAGACAGTCTCCATCAAGTCCCGTGTATTTACAAACTCTGGTTTTATCATATCAAACTTATTGTGTGGAGATACAGGGAAATAACTACAAAAGTACACTTCACTCACTAGGATAAACCACAATGCTGGTTATAGAGAACACGCAAACCCTTTATTTCTAAAATGACAATTAATAAACTTTGCTTACCTGGTAAACTTTCAAACAGCTAATAAAAACAATAATAAACACAATAATCTGCTACCCAAACATGTAATACAATTCTCCTGAACAAGACAGAAGAAATATGACCTTAGGGAAAAATTAAACTGTCGACCCAAGAGGAGGTCATTACTCAACATAACAGTCTGACTCACGGTGTCATCAAAAAACAACGCTAAAATCATCACACAGCTTAATTTAACACACAAAAGGTAGTTAAGGAATAAACAAAACATCTTAACTGCTTGGATTGAGTAAAGAACTCAGAGTAAAGAATAAAAGTAAAAACAAGCCCTTACCATGAAACAGTTGATGTTTACAAAGTACAAGGAAGAAGAATATTTCACACATAGTTACTACTGGTGATTAATTAATTAAATCAGTATTAATCAGTTCAAAAAACTGTGATTAAATTGATTAATAATCTTTACAAGTATGTTTTAATTTTCAGTTCCATTATTGCACATTTTTAGCCGAGCACAAAAACAATTGTGTTGTTGAAATTACGCCTGGTGCTACCGACACTGAAATAACTTAAGGAATGACTTTTGAGTCTTTTGAGACTTTTGGGTATGACCCAAATTTTCCACGTCTCTTACTATGCAAATTTGACTTTTTAATGATGGTACAACAATAACACTGTATGTGTCCCCTGAGCCTGTTTATGACCACCAAACTTTTGAGTGAAGAGCGGCTACATGACCTCATAAACAAAAAAAATCTTCTAGCATCTTCTAGCATCTACCTACTACTAGGTAGATGCGCATGCCCATTTGTAAAAATATGCTCTGCTACACATCTTAAAAATAAAGTTTGGAGCCAGACACATTTGTCAGTTACAAATGTGGGAACTGTAAGTTTTATCATATTGTATTTCTTCAGCAAATGGCCTATCCTATAATGAGCCCTATTTACCTTTCCTTTAAAAAAATTTTTTTACTTGAGTCTTTTTGCTTTTAGAATGTATAATTATTATGTTGATTAGGAAGCAAGCTGTACTGTCATGTGTCTAGTTTGCGCTTGCTGCACGGAAGTAAGACCATGCTGATGTGTATGCTGTTATCATATCATATGTTTATACTTGATTTGTTTCTTTTCAACCAAGTTTTTTGTCTTTGTCTTTGCTTGTCTGAAGCATAAAAACCAAGACCCTCAACTTTGTGTACTGCTTGGGGACACTACAGAATTTGAATTGAATGAATTATGACCGTGAGAGGACTTTGTGGTTTCAGAAGTCCCCCATATGGGGTATTGTCCAGTCATAAATCTCTGAGGTAGAAGTCAATGCTTAGGAGAAGAAAAACCATGCAGACCCTAGATTATATCCAAGACAGAGTTAAGTATGCCATCCTCACATTCTCATTTCTCTTCCTGCCTATTCCACTTTCTCATTGCCCCGCTCAGTGTGAAGCACATTGTTGTTGTGGGCCCATGCAGTGCCGAGGGACCAACCAGTTCTCCTTGTAAAACCCCCATGTCCAATTTTAATTAAGGTCCTTCCACTATTGGCTTTTATCTAATTAAATCTGCACTGAGTGTGTCCTGGTCTGTGGAAACTGCATTGTCAGGTCTCCGGACAAGAAAAACAAATGGAGACCCCAGCATGTGGCGATTAGAAGCAGACCTTCCATGTGGCTTTTTTGTGTATGGAAGAAAAGCGAGACGGTGGGTGAAAATGTGGAGGACTGATGAACCTAGAGCAGTTGGGGGAAAAGGGAAGTTTTTACAGAAGATTGGAGACCACAACGGCTGCTGGAAAGCAGGGGAAAAAAACATTATCAAACATCTGCTATCATAAGCATTAAAATGCTGGAGTGTCTCCCTTATCAGTTCATATTCAGCTGTATAAACATGCAGACATGCTAAATGAACCACAAGTGGAGCGCCCCGTATGAGGGCATTTGCACAGCAAATAAATAAACACAAGCGCTCTAACCTTATAACCTGCTGTTGTGTTATGGTGAATGAACACACTCATACACACCAAGCTGTGTGAGGAACTACAGGTTACTACACACACTCAGGCAGCCAGTGATGCATCAGTGCTTATAGACATGCTCAGATGTAGATGCAGCACACACACACACACACAAACACACACACAGTATGAGTAACTAGATCAAGCGTGACAGTGATTTCTGCGGTCGTGTTTCTCTCAGACTATTACCTGTTAAAACAAAAGTTCTCTGTCAGGAGTCAGATGCTCGGCGCAGGGAATGATGAAAATATTCAGTATTTATAAACTTAGATGTTTTTTTTTAACAGGAATTAGTGGTCTTGCTAACATATTAAAGTGGTAACACTGATAAAGAAATAAACTTTGGCTGATAAAATATGATTACAATAAATAAAACTATAAATATATAAAAATATATAATATATATGTTTTGAGTGAATGCAAACTTTATACTGTGTTCAAGATACGGTGGTGTAGGTGATTAGCACGTCTTGCTCACAACCAGGTGCTTGCAAGTAACACACCGAAGTGAATCAGCACAATGCGCATGCATAGAAACTTGCACATCCACAACAAGTTCGGCCTTAAAAGGATGCAGCTACACTATATATACACTATATGCAGGTGAATTATGTCATTGTATTTTGTTTTTACTTAGATTTTTACTTTTACTTTCCTGCCTCTGCCTGACTTGGTGCTCTATGCCTCAAGGCAGCAATGTGCTTCCTTTGCACATTTGTACAAAATGCACCCCCTTAAGTGAAATGGGGCTCCTGAGAATCGGGGTGCATGGGGTGCACAACACATGTTCTGTAGGCAGGGGAAGCTTTGGTTGCAGGATTGAGTAAGTGAATGACTTAACAGAGACAAGTACCTGTGAGTCCTGATTTAGTAAAAAAAAAAATGTGCATGATTTGTTCATGATTCACACATTGGATGTGGGTTTAGACAGTCTAAAAGTCAAATCAGGGGCGTATTTAGTCATTTGGCAAACCCTCTGGCAAAACGAAGCAATGGGACCCTCTACATCCTTGTACTTAATTGACAAAAGTTTTATTCTCACCTCAACACAAAGTCTTCAAAGTCGGCAGCAGCTAGTTTCTTAGCCATGTATATGTACCTTCCCAAACACGATTTTATATGTTTATCATCTACTAAATAAATAGATCTGCGATTGACTGGCGACCAGTCCAGGATGTACCCCGCCTCTCGCCCAAAGTCTGCTGGGATAGGCTCCAGCATTCCCGTGACCCTGAATGAGGATAAGCGGTATAGAAAATGAATGAATGAATGAAATAAATAGATGATAAACATCAATATTTAAGCAAGATAAAGTCCTTAAAGTCCTCCATGGGGTGTATTATTACCTGGTGAATGAATCATGGCTAATGGCGTGACATTAGACGACACAAAGATTTGGAAATCCTAGATTGAAAACATACAATATAAAGTGGCAAGACATACTTCTATATGTTCTGTATAAAAAACATATCTAACTGTGTGGAAATATGTGGAAATAACAAAAAAAGTACACTTCACTCACTAACTGTACTACAAAAGAGGTCAGTTAGAATAATCCATAGTGCCGCTTATACATACAAACCATTTATTCATAAAATAAAAATGATTAAAATGAGCTGATCTGGTAAAGCTTAAAACAGCTACAATTATACATAAAGCAAACACTTTGATAACCAAAATGTTACACAAATCTGATCTTGGGGGGGAAAACACTTAAAAAACACTTGAACAAACCTAAAAACCTATCAGTGTGTGGATTATTCCAAGTTATGGAACTGACTGAGTAAAGTACTAAATCTGTGTACTAAAATGAGTCCTACATGTATAAGCAGTTGCATGTTTACAAAGCATAAGGTACAGAATCCTGAACCACAGGAAAAAACTGTATAATGCTAGAGTATGTCACATTGAATCAAATAGAACATCCTTTATTGTCATACAACACATTTTCTGGAACACCCCCATCTCACTCACATTCCAACAATGTATATGACAACTATTCACTTCTTAATCGTATATTTATATATATATATATATATATATATATATATTTATTTATTTTACAATTACTATACATTTTTTTATCTTGATTTACAAATATCCCCTTTACACATTACACATTGTTACATTGCCTTTTCATTTTCTTATGTTATTTCAGAACTGTGCACTTCTGCTCCAAATTGCCTATTGTTGTAAATGTGAGTGTGAATGTTTACAGTTTATGTGCCCTTTGAATAACCAACCTCGCCAACATGTACCCCGCCTTCGTGCCCAAAATCTGCTGAGGCCGCAGCTAACCTGTGTTCATTCATTCATTTTCTGTACCGCTTATCCTCATTAGGGTCACGGGGATGCTGGAGCCTATCCCAGCAGACTTTGGGCGAGAGGCGGGGTACACCCTGGACTGGTCGCCAGTCAATCGCAGGGCAGACACACACACATTCACACTCACCACAGCTGTGTTCTGCAAAGTATTTCAAGCACNGGAGGAAACCGGAGTACCCGGAGAAAACCCACACACGCACGGGGAGAACATGCAAACTCCACACAGAGATGCCCAACGGAGATTTGAACCCAGGTCTTCCAGATCTCCTGACTGTGTGGCCAATGTGCTAACCACTCAGCCACCGTGCGGCCCCCCTGTGTTCATGAACAGCATAATCGATTAAACCAAATGAATGAATAATAATGAACACATATGGGGGAGGAGATAAAACAATTGAAAACAAACCCTTCCCCTGGCCCTTCAGTTAACTCTTCCAGACATGCACTGCACTACACAGTGTTATGATTGTATGTCCTCAAAATCAAGAGTACCACAATGTTTCACATCTTATATTCATTTTATTTTGGGAAAAAATATCTCAGCCCTGATTTCAGTGGATTCTTTTAAGTAAAAACTGCCATTGTATTAGCTCATAGAACATCAGTTCGTGAACAAAACCATGTGAGTGATCTGCATCTGTAAAGGCTAACAGACAAATGGGTTGCACAACCTTCCGGTAGAGTGCTTCCTTTGTACAGATTATTCAGGTGCTATTGTTTAAAAAAACACAGTTTAATACTATGCGACAGCTTTCTGACTTATTTGCAAAATCTTTTCATCTGTGCCATCAGCGATAAGTAGCTCTCCTAAAGTCAATAAAAAGTTGGCATTTGATCAACCTCATAAATCAAATTAGCAAGTGAATAATAAACAAAGCTAACTAAAGACGGAGCATCTTGTTTTAGTGGCAAGCACAGTGTTCCAGAAGTATTGTGTGACTAACGTTGTTGCACTCTCGCCAAAATATCCAGAGTAAAACCTTCCAAATGGTGAAAGGGGAGAAAGAAAAGCAGTAAAAACATATGTGGTGCAGTTCTTTGTTTTGATAAATTTCTTTGGTGAGCCTCCGTGCCAAGTCTGGTTAGTTTCACCCAGCTGGTCAGGCTTTCACCAATTTATAAATTTTTTTTGCACGTCACCTCATCTTGAGCTTTTTGCATCCAAGTGTGCAAGATCCATAACTCAGGCTGAGATACAACCACTTCTCTCCCAAAGTGAAGCTCACACAGATGAATGGTGATGCTGGTGATGGGGTAGGTCTCAACCGCAATTATAAATTCTTTTGGCCTTGAGCGCAAAGGCTGGTCATGCGTGTGGTGATTTACAGCCACCTCCCTCGTCTCTGTCTGCAGTTACAAGACACATCCTAGCATCATTTGTTAAAGTTGCTTTGTTCAACAAATATAAAACTTCCCTGAAAGCAATTCTTTCAACCCTCCTGAAACAACGAAGATAGTGGATGTGATTTGTGTGTTGGACAGGGATGCGAGCATTAGCCACTGTAGTTTCAGCAGTACTGCCCTCTACTGGTGAAGAAGTGTACCTCTCATTTGACAGTGCTACTCAATGGTGGAAAGCAACTTGAATTCAAACAATGGCATTTTTTTTCATTATCCCGGAAGAAGAAATAGACTACAGCAAATTAATGCCTAGAGTGTCAACAATCAGGTTGTGTAGAACACACATTCACATGCACACACATAGGGTATAGTAGTTCAATCCCCCTTCAATCCCTCACTGCCCAATTAGGACTGACAGGAGGATTAAGGAAGCTTCATTCCCCAGGTCACATGCACTCTGTTGATAGAGTTTCTCTCTGTACACACACACAAAACTGATAACACAATACACATGCACACAGTGTGCACAAGGCCGAAAAGGAAACAGTGTTTTGCTAGTATTGGACTGGGCATTTGTGTCCATGTGCCTGGCGCAAGCACAAAATGTGAATAAGATATGAAACAATGACATATGCTTTTGGGTGTATGAAATTACATTATAATCAATCATCATATGCCTGGAATCTATTATTAAAACTAAATTATGTGATCTTTGACTTTGGGGGACGTGAGACCAGTATTTAGTTTAAATCATGCACAATGCAAACTCAATAAAATAGACATACCTTTCTGTGAATCACCTGCAACATGTCTCCAGGCACCCAGTTAGAAAATGTGATCTCGAACAGCAGTGCCCAGGTTTTAATCCCAACATATGAGCCGTATTTCATTGCTAGGCTGGAACATTTATATATTATTATATTCAAGCATGTAGATATGCTCAGCAAGCTAAACTCTTGTCCTTGACCTGTTTCGCAAAGCATGCACAAGCTCATTGGCCTTGGCCTCTTTACCAATCTACTGTATACACACAAAGTGGAAGACCAAAAAAATAATATTATGGTGGTTAGGCAATGATATGTTGGGAAATATTGCCTTACGTCACTTGAGTAGCACACATTGTTCATTTGAATCTGTTAAGTAAAGGTGAAAGTCCTCTACCCACTCTCAGTGTGCTGTGAGCATGTGTTAAAAACTGCATTAACACTTTCTGTGACGTTTTGATATATTTTGGAGTCATTCTGGTTATTTTGTTATGCATAATGTAGTTATTACAGGTGGTGGGAGGAATGAATGCATCAATTGTACAGCTTAGTATACCCGTGCATGTGCTCTTGCATGAGTAACCCCACATTTCCTAACCAAGTCCACACAGAGAGCAAAAACTGGTCAAGCAAGCCACAATTTAAGTTGGTTTTACTTTACAATAGTGTATCCAAAAGCCAAGTCACAACTGGTTGTACGGACTGGTCTATGTGCAAAAAAAGGGCGCACATGTGATGCTCTGATTTTCGAGCCGTAGACTGGCCGCAGATCAGCCGTAAAGTCATGTCAAACAAACTCTCGGGCGCTTGTCTCAGGTTGCAAGACAAACTTACTCTCAACGTACGTCTACGTGGGTTTTGTGTACATACATCATTCTTGCGGACTCCCAGGTGAGCTGTGCACCACAAACAAAAAACGCAGCAATTTGGAAACGCCAAAAATGGCACGGCTAAAAAGAGGTACGTCAGGTTGTGACCTGGGCTGAGGTGGCTTTGTCTTTGTTCTTTCTGTATTCGCCCTCCAGTGCAACATGTTGCTTGTCAGCAAACAGCATATCATTCTTCTCCCATTCTTTTCTAATCAGTAGCTATTTTCAGGTTGCTGTGAAATGTTTGCATCAAAAACCATTTGCTTTACCATTAGGTTCCATGTCTCCTCTCAGTGTGTGTGGAGATAAGGACCTCCACCAAGGCTCATGAGGTGTTAGAGTATCATTGTAAATGTTGTTACAGCCATTTAGTTGAATGTCTATTGCTTTCATTTTCATCTAACCTAATAAAATCATAACCATTATAGTTTACTTTAATAGTGAATGGTAAGCTTCTGTATTGCAAAATAAACACTTCCGAATGTCTCACTTTGGTAATACCAAACCATAGGACATTAAGGTACTTTGGGAAACCAGATGTTCAGAACAGAGTAGATATTATACTGTAAAATGTAAAAATACTGTATAACACTGTGTCTGTAGTATCTGCATATGCAGGGCATCATCCTAATCCAGTGAATGACTCTTTTGAAATACGCCACATATTTGACATGATTATTGTTCATTTTGGGACTCTCTGGTGAGAAAACGCTTTCAACGGAATGTGAAACACTTGCAGAACTTTTTGAAAACTCAGCCAGGACCAGAGTTGGACAACGGGTCAGAGCTTGCAGTGTAATCGAACGAGAACAAGGCCTTTTCTTGAAGCATCTTCTCTGCTTGCTAATGAGGGTATTGATTGCAGTAATACATGCTGATGACGGCGCAACAGGCCAGGCGCTGTACGGTGACATCTGTTAGCAATGCTGCATGATTAAATGAATGTGTGGATTGGAAACTCAATCTCTCCTTCTTGAGGGAATTTCACTGAAGGTAGCTCCGAGTAATAAAGGTAGCGTTGCCTACTCCTCCCTTTTTCTTTGGCAGCAAAGTAACAGAAATATATTTGTCAACCAAGGCGAGTAGTCCACAGGAAGAATAATTGCTAATACCAAAGTTAAACCTATGGTATCACTTTGCTACTGTGTTCAAGTTATTCCTGCATCATATGCCAAGCAGTAGACATTCAACCTGTCTTACGAATTAGTGATGTGCGATACCATTAATTTTGTTTCCAATCTGATACTGAACATAATTCAAGCTGCTATCGCCAATACAAATCATTTTAGATTTACCTTAACTGTAAATTTTTAAAAGTAGCGTACAAGACATTACAATTATTAATTCATCTATTTGAAATCCTGAAGTATAACCCAAACCCTAAAATCCTTAAAAACATCACATTGCCCCCTCACCCCCATTTTGCACCACTATACAGTGCTTCCGGGCATATTTTATGGACCACAAACAGCCCAATCTTAACTGTCAGCTTTCATTGCAGACTTGAAGTGCAAAAAGTGCAAAAAAATAACCTTTTATTTTCCGCCGGATCTCTCGACCCAGATTGTGTGTGTTGATTATGTCTGAGGCCAGACTGAACTCTGCTTTTCAGCAGCTGTTGGTGAAATATCCACACACCCCAAGATGACCCTCCAATTATGAAAATGAAGTATTAATAGCTTGAAATTGCACCCAAATGGTTATGCTGCAGGCACATGAGAAAACCTGTTTGTTTTTTCTTTCCATTGAAATCATTAGCAGAGTTTGCCAAATGTTCTTGGATGAAGTTCAGACGTACTCTCGACACTTGCAACGTGTTGAAATGTGGAAACTGTGCAAGTGCAAGTAAATCCACACATCTTTTGTTGAAGCTGTTATTGAAGCTCAATATGACGTATATCTGGCACGTACGGTGGGCTGCTCCACTAAACCAAAGAACACAATTAAACAGGAATTCATGTTAATAATTGTGATTTCCTGTATGAGAAATATTATTTACAATGCTGTATGTCCTTTCAGCAACAGTTTGATATGTTTTAGCAATACAATAATTGTACACAATGTTCATTGACCTGGAAGTGATTAGGGCTTCACCAGAAAAATAGCAAAACTTTGGGTGTTGTTATGCCCCCTTGTCTCCTTCATTGCATGTCCTGATGCTGGGGGTCCAAAGACATTGTGGGTCCGTTCTGCAGGGGGAACCTGCTGAAGATGACCACTGTCATCTAACCAGTTATTGTACACAAAAAACAGCAAAAAAAGCTTTTTTTCGAAGCATTTTCAGTGTTTGCCTGTTTAACCAACCATCAAACATGGCCAAGATAAAATGAGCGCTAAGCCACTGTTACCACCCTGAAAGTCCCGTGCAGTATGTGCAAACAACTAAGCGGATTCGTAGAAGGATGGACATAGACATGTGGTAGACTATATGACAACATGACATTTTCTCATTTGTAGAAATCAGCACCTCTCTGCTCCATCTCAAGTCATCCACTAGTGTAGTACTGTCATATACCAAATAGTGTCAACTCTGAAGTTCAGTAAAAGGAAATTGGGTTTCCACAAGAGTTTCAACAAAACTGTCACTAGAACCAGTCACTATTATGGAAAACTCTTTTGAGTCCCCAAAATCTATACAAAGCATATTTCTTTTGGGACCTTTTGTCTGAGGGTGTACTAATAATTGTAACGCGCTTGGACTTCCATCACACCTAAGTCTGGCACAAGCACAAGTGCGCCCACGTTCAGTGCACTTCTCCTCCTTTGACACAACTAGAAGAGGTGGGCCAGGGCATGCACACACACATGCAAATCCTGAGTCATAGTAATGGTAACAGGCACAATTTATAATAGAATTAAATATGATCACTCCAAACGTCAAAACCCACTTAGCTCATTTGTGTGAATAATAAAGACGTGATAGATTTTAAGGACATTTCAGAAAATAAGGAGTACAGTTGCCCCTTGCTATATTGCTGTTCAAACATCGCTCCCTCACTTTATTCTGTGTTTTTTTTTTATTAAATTAGATTTTTTGACATGAAGTTGCATGACATCACCATCAGCTGTGTAGTGCATCAACGGTGACTGTCCCCAAACTTCAACCTGGTTCAGGTCGGTTTTCCATGTTGAGGAAAGTAGTCCGGGTCACTAAAGAAAACCATTTTGCTTATCAAAACAATATGTGTTCAAAAGAGTAATACTTTGCATCACAAAACAGTTTTCCAGGAATAAGTCAAACCTCACAATGTTATTTTCTCTCTGTTCGTATTACTGCGTGCTGCCGCCTGTGTATGTGTTTGACAGCGTTTACAAGCAGAGATGATGAGCACTGCAACATGAGAGAGTTGAGAGCTCGGCTGTAGTGGTATGTGTCACAGAAAATATTTTCAAAAATGATGCTAGATCATCTCCACCGTTCTATCATTATGCTTCCAGTTACAGTATACTGTGTATGTTAGCTGTACATGAGTTTCTAAAAAAAAAAAAAACTGACACAGATATCCAGTCCCGTCCATTCATCCATTTTCTATACCACTAATCCTCATTAGGGTTGCAGGTATGCTGGAGCCTATCCCAGCTGAATTTAGGCAGGAGGTGGGGCACACCTTGGACTGGTCGCCAGTCAATCGCAGGGCAGACATACAATCATTCACACTCTAATGGCCAATTTAGAGTCGCCAATTAACCTAACATGCATGTTTTTGAAATGTGGGAGGAAACCGCCGTACCCGGAGGAAACCCATGCACGCACGGGGAGAACATGCAAACTCCACACAGAGATGCCCAACGGAAATTTGAACCCTGACTGTGAGGCCAACATGCTACTCACTCAGCCACCATGCGGCCCCAGGTATCCAGTGTAATTTCAAATTCAAAATAACATGGAAACTTGTGATAATTGGTATAGTCCACTCATATCTACAGCTGTGGGCAAGCTTTATCTTGGACCAGCTGTCCCTCCCTGCATGACGCTACTGATGAGGATGTCATACAACCTCATGTAAAAAAATCCAAATGCTCATTAATTAATTAATAAATGATTGTTGTTTCATGGTGGACTTTGGCCCATTATTAATAAAAAAGAATCAAAGTTATATGTAGTATTCTGGCCCCTAGGCGTCAGTAATGACATTGATGTGACATAGTGATGGAAACTCCGGCTCATTTTAGAGAACGTTTTTTTGTTTCATATGGAATCACAGAAGTGCCAAACTTAAAGTCAATCCATCCATCCATTTTCCACCGCTTATCCGGGTCCGGGTCGCGGGGGCAGCAGCTTCAGTAGGGAAGTCCAGACTTCCCGGTCCCCAGCGACCTCTTCCAGCTCCATCGGGAGGACACCAAGGCAAAGTCCCTCCAGCGTACCAAACTTAAAGTACATGTGGAAATGTAAAGAGAACCAATAATACAAAAATATACAAATGTAGTCACATTGTAAATCTATTTTCTCTTTGCCTTTCCATTTTGTCATTGCTTTTTGTGTATTGTCTTTGTTTTTCAATTTTATTGATGATTTTCCTCTTTTGTCTTTGTCTTTTCCATTTGCTTTTCCTCTTTGCATTTACCGGGTGCCTGACCCTAAACGGAAAAATCGATGTCTATTCATGGACCTGCCCACAGCCTTTGCTGGGCATCATGGGTTGACTAGTCCCATCCAGTCTGTTAGCCGCTTCTCTTAGCAGCTTCAATATGGACTCGCAAAGTATGTGCATGATGGCATTATAGTGATGTTACCTCTCATCCGTCACCCGCTTCCGGTCATCTGCGATAAGAGCTTCATTTAAACATAGCTACTACATAGTCACTGCAAGCAGGAATCGTCCGATCAGGTATTGACTAGTATCCCTGAGTAGTCACAGAACAATAATAATGAATTACACTTGTTATGCGCTTTATCAAAGACTCTCAAAGCGCTTACATTGAGGTCATCATTATTCATTCACACCACACTTGGTGATGGTAAGCCACTATGTAGCCACAGCAGCCCTGGGGCAGACCGACGGAAAGCGAGGCTGCCAGTGTGCGCCATCAAACCCTCCGACCACCACCGACACTCACACACACACCACTTTCATACTAGGCAATGTGGGTGAAGTGCCTTGCCTAAGGACACAAGGAAAGTTTATTTCCTCCCACTGTGGCACCTGGTGTTCCTCTGAGGTCTCCCATCCGAGTACTGACCAAGCCCTGCCCTGCTTAGCTTATAATATCTGACGGGATCAGGCTTTGACAGGCAGGTTTGGCCACATAATTGTAACATGATAATAATAACATAATCTGGAACCATTTATCAGTCATAAATGAGGGATTACTGTAAATGCAATTAATCCGTTCCAGCCAACCAGCAATGTTTAAAAAAAAAAAATTTATAGTATAATTATAGTGTTACATGCAGAAAACAATATGAACTAATTATACATTATTAATGAGGGACTTCACGTCCATACTGCCAAGATCAGAGTTTTATTTAGCTGTCACACTCAGGGGTGCCGTATATGCGGAAAAGGGGCTCTAACTAACAGGGGGCCCAAACAACATAGATGTGGGGTTCCATTTTTTTTTTTTCCTTTGGACCAGAATTCCTGGCGGCACCCTTATTCACAGTTAATAAATAATGCATAGACATTGAGTCACCAACCCATACGGCGCTTATTTGGCCACTCAATTTCAGTACAGGGCAAATGGACTAGTTTGCAATACTGTACAAAGACTAAGACAGTGTAACAAAACTAAGGCAACATTTGATAAAAATTTTTTAGCCAAGAACCAAATCATACAAACACTGGAGTCTACGAAAACCGAGGTACTCAATAAATGGACATTAACCTATAATACACAAAATGTGATCCTGTCGAAATGGAATAAATTAGTTATTCAACAGTCTGACACCATCATCTTCTCCAGAGGGCTCATGTTCATGCATACAAATTGTTGGGGTAGACCAGAACAGCCATATATGGATGGAGAACAACTCCTTTTCACTGCATAAAAAATGTGGATAGTGTGTAGCTTCTTCAAACAAATATCAGACTGAGGAAAATATTACAGGCTATTAGTACTAGAATGGCCGCAAAAAGCTCTGCCTTCCTCCTACAGTTAAAAAATATGTACAGTTTGCTCTCTTCATGGAAGACTCTAAGCCAGTGCTTTTCAGTTATTTTCTGTCCTACCCCACAGTTTTGCAAATACTAATGCGAAACTGATCATATCTATATAATATCTATCACAAAAGTGAGAGCCGTGAAGCATACACGCGGATTCAAGAGTCAAACTGCATGTTGAGAACAATACATTTGCACATGTTGGCAGATCTGCAGTAACACTGAAAGTACTCTATGCCCGACACTTCACCGAGCCTCAGTATTAGAGAAGGACTGCTCTAACCTGTCCATAGTTACCAATGGTTGTTTGTCTTTTGTGCCCTAACTAGTGATCAGTCCAGGGTGTATGCATCAAATCTCACCCTAAATAGGCCGGCATAGGCTTCAGCTTGCAGCATTGCCTGTCTCCCTTATGCACTGGTTTAACATTTGTAATAAAATGCTGTATTGTATTTTAGTTCCACAAGTTCAAAACCTGCCTCATGTTATTAATATTAAGTTATTAATGGTTGTGATGAAAACTATCACGGGGCTAATTATCTTTCAGCATAACATAATAGAGTCAATTAAATCCAAGTGTTATAGTTTTACAGTCGAACCTCGACTTACCAAAACCTTATTATACAAAAGATTCATAATACGAATTGGGCTTCTACAATATTTCCGTCCCATTTAACAACAAAATGTTCAAAATATGAAAATGAAAATGGACAGTGCTGCCCAGAATTTTGAATGTACTGCACCGCCATAAAAGCTGCCCTCTCATTGGGCGGTAATGCACCAAAATGAATGGATGCTAACTGCTCTAAAACCAGAGAAGAAGAAGAAGAAGAAGCTGCTCTCCCATTGGTTATTTCGGTTATCTCCCTTCATCCATTTCCTACCAAAATCCTTAACCATGGCCAATCATGGCATTACTTTGCTTAGCGTACCGAAAAGCGCCCGTCCATTGTTAAAAATTAAAATTAAAAAATGAATAGTGTTAAGTTTAGTATGTAATGTACTATATTCATTTCAATGAAGTTACAGTAGATAAACTTACATATGATTTCTGCCATCTGTCAAAACTCAGTTTTCCGCCTCCTCCACCATTAAGGTCACCTCGCTCGACCCGAAAGGTCAACTTTTATTATTCATAACCACATTTATTATTATTTTTCAATGATTGTATTATTTTCTCATTATTTTTTTTAATATTCATGCACATGTAAATGATTATGCTGTCATTAATGAACATATTTATTTTGGCTGGGGACAAAATGTACACAAATGTACACAAATTCCAAGACACGGAGGCCCCTCCGGAATAAATGAATTTTGTATCTTGAGGTTCCACTGTATATAGCTTTTGCCTTGATTCTCATTTGATTGTGCAGATGTACCTTAAGAAGTGTCTTTATGAGGTCACACTTAGCATGCAGTTATAACTACCTTAAAGTTTGGGTGAAACTGGAAAAGCTGTGTGTACGGTACTGGTAAAACTATAATAACACACAAATCATAGACTATAACAACACACTGATCATACTTCAAAAACACCTGTGTACAGTTTCATGTCTCTGGCTGTGCATTGAAAAAACATCATGGTTTCTTACTACTGATGGGAATTTCTGGATCTTTTGGCTCCCAAATGGATCATCAGATTTTTCCTTTTTGTTGTTTTTTATCAAAACATGTGGAAAATGTATTTGTAATGTCCAAAAATATAATTATATCAAATATTTTTTTTTTTTTTTTTTTATTTATATACTCAGCAAGGAACAAAGATACTAGAATCTATTAGACAATATGGTAATAATCTAATTATCTGCTAGTCCTGACTGATTATAATGCTGCTCACTAGTTTTCTAGTTGCTTTGAAACTTGCTTGTGTATGCAATGCCTCCCTCTCCATTCTGCTAAGTGACAACACACGGCATTACCAATTTAACCAAATACAAAGATGTTTGTGAACCGTCCATCCCTACTTCTTACTTTTTCTGCGTGAATGTGAGTGAATGTAAACAACAGAAGTCAAGTTCCAGTAAGACAGATGTTATAGACATATAGCATGAACAAAACCCACAGTCAGCACATTAGAAGCAAATATACAGTACAGTAATGTGTCTTATAATCTGACTCATAGCTTCCCTCCATCAGTAATAAAATCATTTTAAGATGACCACAACTATTTTCACTAATCCCACTAGGCGACATTTTCTCGTGTAATCAGTATGTCTGCATATTTCAGTCAAATTTATGAATTTTAAAGTCTTTTTTAGGACCACAATGAATACAATTTAAGACCCATTTCACATCAATACGGGCAAAAAAGTACAAAACACATGAAGGAAAACTGAAAGCCTGGAATTCCTGCCAAAGCACAATTGTCACGGTTCCAGTTTTGCAGAATTACTCTGTCGCTGTTTTTCAAAAATGTATTAATCAATAAATCATTGTGTTTTGTGGCTGAATACAGCTTGTCAGTAAAAAAAAGGTATGCATAGTCAAATTAATAGGCTAAATGAACTCAAATAACAATATAACACATTAAGAGGACAAAAGAGATCACATTTTGATATGTGGTATTATACACTGGACAGGCTCCAGCAAACTCCCATGAGGATAAGCCGCATAGAAAATGCTTGGATGGATGGTATTCTATACTGGTCATTGTCAATAAATGAAACAGACAAGTGCCATACTTGATCGCCGGAATAACAGGCTTTTATTGCAGGTTTAAATTATCTCACCACAGGCAGAAAAAAATAACATAAGACAAAATCTGGAAATGAGGGACTACTGTTAATGAATTTATTCACAGCTCTTTTACATCTCAAATGCTTAACCTGACTAAAAACATCAGAAGCCTCTCTATTGTGAACTAATATTAGTTCCCTTTTGTAGGTTCCCCAAAATCCTAACATTTAAAAGTGAGAATAAGATTTGTGCATTTGTTGTGCATTTGTTTGTGTTGTTAATACATTTTGATGACCATTCGAAATTGTATTTAAGACATTTTATGAAATTGTATTTCATATACATTTTTCAGACATTTAAGGCCTTAAATGAAAATGATTGGATAGGACACTTTTACAGACCCCACAGATAGCCTTGTAATCATAAGTCAGCTTCTGCATTGAAATTATATTAAATATCATAAAAATACAGGTATTTTCCAAGCACCTGTTTATTACTATGATTAGCCACCGATCTGATCAAGAAGCTGTGGCAGTAGTCCATCTGGCTTGGTTTTATATAGCATGCAGACCACTGCAATGCCAAGCAACCATAAAACCACATATGTAGTCATTATACCACCTCACTGTAATTAAGGACTTCAAATAGCCTCCATTACAGAAGCAGTTTTCTGCTTTAGTTTAGGGAAACCTGTAAGGTCTCCATAAACATTTCTGGTTTGGACTGCTGTAGACCGTTTTACACGATTAATGTGGTCAAATTGGGATGGTATTGTACCTTTAAAGAGTTTAAGTAGACAAAATGGGACTTTAATATGTTTCTCAAATACACATAGATGCCGGAATCCTTTAATGACTCATTTCTTTGCAAATGATACAGTATGTCTCTAGGCCCGACCAAGAGGCTTCTTGTGACTAACTAAGATATTTAACTTGCAATGATGCTTTTTTAACAAAGGAATCATTCTGTTTTTGTCTATATTCCAGATGCTGAGACTTTTGCCTTATTACAAATGAGTGCAAAGGGGACAAAAAAATCATCATATTATAAAGGACCATTACCATTCTATCACATTGTCTATGAGGAAGCATAAGGAATGTGAAACATGTGTAAAGCATTTGCAGAATTAGAAATAAATTGATAAATAATAGCGGCTGTCTGGTGCTCCCGCCAGGAGTTTGATGTGCCAGTGCCATGTGCCAGTTTAATGGCACATGGATTCATGGTTTAAATTAGCTTTGGCATTTGGTAATAAAGTGAATTTAAAGAGGGTAGCCTCGAGCAAAATACACCATTTGTATTATACAACATACATATTAGAGCTTGTTTTTCCGGTGAGTATATGTTATAAGTTCATCCATCCATCCATTTTATCCATCCATTTTTTTCCGCTTAACTGAGGTTGGATCGGATTAGGCAGCAGCCTAAGCAGGGAAGCACAGAGGTCCCTCTCCCCGGCCACTTCGTCCAGCTTTTCCCGGCGGATGGCGAGGCGTTCCCAGGCCAGCTGAGAGACATAGTCTCTCCAGCGTGTCCTGGGTCTTCCTCGAGGCCTCCTACCGGTTGGACGTGCCCTGAAAACCTCCCCAGGGAGGCGTCCGGGAGGCATCCTAACCAGATGCCCGAGCCATCTCATCTGGCTTCTCTTAATGCGTAGCCTCTTCCGGATGACGGTGCTTCTCACTCTATCTCCAAGGGAGAGCCCAGCCACCCTACGGAGAAAACTCATTTCGGCCGCTTGTACCCGCGATCTTGTCCTTTCGGTCACTACCCAATGCTCATGACCATAGATGAGGGTAAGAACGCAGATCGACCGGTTAATTAAGAATTTTGCCTTTCGCCTCAGCTCTCTTTTCACCACGACAGACCGGTGCAGAGTCCGCATCACTGCAGACGCCGCACCAATCCGCCTGTCCATCCTTCCCTCACTCGTGACCACAAGACCCCAAGATACTTAAACTCCTCCACTTGAGGCAGGACCTCATCCCCGGCCCGGAGATGGCACTCCACCATTTTCCGGGCGAGGACCCTGGACACGGATTTGGAGGTGCTGACTTTGATCCCAGCCGCTTCACACCCAACTGCGAACCGATCCAGTGAGAGTTGAAGGTCACTGCTCGATGAAGCCAACAGGACCACATCATCTGAAAAAAGCAGAGACCGAATCCTGTGGCCACCAAACTGAANAGGGAGAGCCCAGCCACCCTACGGAGAAAACTCATTTCGGCCGCTTGTACCCGCGATCTTGTCCTTTCGGTCACTACCCAATGCTCATGACCATAGGCGAGGGTAGGAACGTAGATCGACCGGTTAATTAAGAATTTTGCCTTTCGCCGCAGCTCTCTTTTCACCACGACAGACCGGTGCAGAGTCCGCATCACTGCAGATGCCGCACCAATCCGCCTGTCCATCCTTCCCCCACTCGTGACCACAAGACCCCAAGATACTTAAACTCCTCCACTTGAGGCAGGACCTCATCCCCGGCCCGGAGATGGCACTCTACCATTTTCCGGGCGAGGACCCCGGACACGGATTTGGAGGTGCTGACTTTGATCCCAGCCGCTTCACACCCAACTGCGAACCTATCCAGTGAGAGTTGAAGGTCACTGCTCGATGAAGCCAACAGGACCACATCATCTGAAAAAAGCAGAGACCGAATCCTGTGGCCACCAAACTGAAACCCCTCAACGCCATGGCTGCGCCTAGAAATTCTGTCCATGAAAGTAATGAACAGAATCGGTAGGCCTGGCAGAGTCCAACCCTTACTGGAAACGGGTTCGACTTATTGCCAGCAATGCAAACCAAACTCTGACATCGGTCATACAGGGAACGAACCGCCTGAATTAGGTGGTCCAATACCACATATTCTCGGAGCACTCCCCACAGTATTCACCAAGGAACACGGTCGAATACCTTCTCCAAGTCCACAAAACACATGTAAACTGGTTGGGCAAACTCCCATGCACCCTCAAGGACCCTGCCGAGAGTATAGAGTTGGTCCACAGTTCCACAACCAGGACGAAAACCACACTGCTCCTCCTGAATCCGAGATTCGACTATCCGGCAGGATCCTCTTTTCCAGAACCCCTGAATAGACCTTACCGGGAAGGCTGTGGAGTGTGATCCCACGATAGTTAGAACACACCCTACGGTCCCCCTTCTTGAAAAGCGGGACCACCCCCGTCTGCCATTCCGGTGGCACCGACCCCGATGTCCACGCGATGCTGAAGAGTCGTGTCAACCAAGACACGCCCACAACATCCAAGGCCTTAATGAACTCTGGGCGGATCTCATCAACCCCCGGGGCCTTGCCACCAAGGAGCTTTATGACCACCTCAGCCCCAGAGATAGAAGAACCCTCCTGAGAGTCCCTGGGCACTGCTTCCATGTTGGAAGACGTGTCTGTGGGATTGAGGAGATCTTCAAAGTATTCCCTCCCCTGGTCCACAACATCTTGAGTCGAGGTCAGCAGCACACTGTCCCCACCATACACGGTGTTGACTGTGCACTGCTTCCCCTTCCTGAGATGACAGATGGTGGTCCAGAATCTCTTTGAAGCCATCCAGAAGTCGTTTTCCATGGCCTCTCCGAACTCCTCCCATGTCCGAGTTTTTGCCTCAGTCACGGCCAGAGCTGCAGACCGCTTGGCCTGCCAGTACCTGTCATCTGCCTCCAGAGTCCCATGGGCCAAAACAGACTGATAGGACTCTTTCTTCAGCTTGACGGCATCCCTCACCACTGGTGTCCACCAACGGGTTCTTGGATTACCGCCACGACAGGCACCGACCACTTTACGGCCACAGCTTCGATCAG